>BMAW01098605.1:204343-245966 GCA_019974015.1 Nephila pilipes | reverse complement strand
ATCGTTTGGAGTTAGAATTATGTGAAAAAAAAAAGATATAATTCTGTAAGAAGCATTTTTAATAGTAAAGCCTAAACTTCAGCTTGCCCAGCATATTTCAATACTTAAATAAAATAAATATCTCACAAAATAAAATGCTTTATTGATTTTCGTTTGTTGTTACACTTTGAAACGCGGAAAGTTTGGAATTAGTTTTCTTTCCGATAGAGTATGTCTATTGCAATTGGAAAGACGGAAGGCTGCATAGTTATGGATTATCTTGGTGACAGACTTGGAGAAATATTGGTTCACCAAACTTCCTCAAATCGCCAAATTTGATGAAAAAACTAGAGGCTCCTAGAGTCTATGGGCATCAAGTTTTTCTTTTGTAAAAAATATTCTCTCCTTTATTCGTCAATTCAGAAGACGAGATTTGAATGTAAATCTTCAAAATGTCAGTGCATTGTATGTGCTTGAAGTGACTTTATCATAACAACTTCACACTTAATCATTTTATTCATTTCAATCCCAAATATTCATCAAAATATTCTATTTATTATGGTCTGGAATAAGGCTACAAAAGAAAAAAATTATTTAGAAAACAATAATTTTAGAAGCAATTTCTTATTAACATACTTGATGTATATATATACGTAATTAAAAAAATTTAGTAACAATAAAATAATAAAAAGTTGAAATATTAAGAAATGCCAAACCCTCATGCAAAAGCTTTATATTAATTCATCATTACAAGCTGGTACAACCCTGTTCTACGAAGTAACGAAGGTGTGCAGAAGTCTTATGACCGACTGTCAGGAGTCTTATACAAGTACAGTGACACGATAGAAAATCAGTTAGGGAACATCCACTTGAAAATATTTTATAATACAAATTCAACATAAGATATTTATACTCAATAATTTTATATTATAGATATTTATATATTTACACTTTAATTGTTCAATTGTCTATTCTCTTTTATTCTATAAAAATTTATTCTCTCTCTCTCTCTCTCTCTCTCTCTCTCTATATATATATATATATATATATATATATATATATATATATATATATAATACAACTTTTTTTACACGATTTTGAAATAATACGGCTCACCAATATTCTCTTTTACTCGAATTTTTGTTCTAGCACGAACAATTTTTTTTTTTAATTTTATTTTTGACAGTGTAACTTGAAGACGGTGGCGTTATGCCAACACATATGTGAGTGACTTGGATTACTTCATGGCTTGTTTACTTTTTATTCTGAAAGATTTTCTAAAAAGGCACATTTCAGAATGTTAAAAAAAAAAAGGAGTAGCATCGACAGGCGAAAATGCTGCAAAAAGCTTTCTGGATAAACTAGCAAAAATAATTTAATAGGGTGGTTATACTCCTAATCAGATATTTAATGCCGAGGAAACGGGATTGTTCTGGAAGAAAATGACCGAAAGAACGTACATAGCAAACTCTGAAAAAATCAGCTGGTGGTTTTGAAGCGGCCAAAGACCGGGTGACATTCTTGTTTCGTAGTAATGCATCTGACATTAGTAATAAAGATTCTGTTAATCAACAAATCCCTCATGCCATGAGCTTTAAGAGGTAAGAACATTAAACAACTTCTGGTTCATTTGATGGCGAATAAAAATGCATTAATGACGGCTGATCTGTTTACAAATTGGTACAAAAACTGTTTCGTTCCAGAGGTCCAGGATATATCGAACAAAAAGGCTTGGGATTCAAAATAGTTTTGCTCGTTGATAATGCACCCAAACACCCAGTGCTGGATCATATAAATATTCAAATGCTGTTTTTAAAGTCTAATACCCCCTCTTTGATTCAGCCACTCGATCAGGATATTATATCAGCATTTAAAATGTACTACATGAAGCAAACGTATAAATATATTTTAGGTTCAGAGGAAGAAAGAAATTTGACTGTTGTGGAAGAAAAAAAAAAATTACGATTTTGGATTGTATTATATATGCTTCTTTTACTATCAAACAGTTGTGCATATCGACCTTAAATGTTTGTTGGGAAAAAACACTTTTGCCAGCATGCTTCAAAAGTGGAAGTTTCGTAGTACAAAAATCAGCTGCGTGTTCTGAAATTATAACTATCAAATGCGGAAGTTTTAACAATATACAAACGGCTGACATCGAAGAATTGATGCCGGAGAGCCCTTAGGATGAAGACGATTTGATCGAATTTATGATAGTTTATGATAATAAAGAAGTCGATAGTGATGAAGTCGAAGGTGATACTCAGCTATTATCAGCTGATTTAATTCGCGAGGGCTTGAAATTTGCTACAAGTATGGAACATTTTCTTACGCATGATCCTGACATAGAGCGTGCATTAAAATTTCAAAGTAATCTTAAGTTTTGTTTCGCAGAATATCAAAAATTACATAAGCAACTTGAGAGAACCCTCCCCTCCCCTCGAAAAAAAAAACCAACAGCTAATAACAGACTTTCTAACAACAAAAAACCTAAAAAGGCCGTTAATAACGAAAGAAATTCTTCATTTGAATCAAAGCCGACAGTTGTGCTAGATATACAGGGTGATTATAATTAAAGTTAAAGCTTCAAAACGCTGTAAAAAAAAACGACTGATCAGAATGATGTCAAATTTGAACGGAATATTACTGAAGAAGGGGGGAAACGCATGGCATAAGAAGAAAAAAAAATAGTTCCAAATTTTAGCAACAGACGGCTCTGAAAGCGTCAGAATATGTAAATAGAAATACCTGTCATGCGCACGACTCATTTCAGTTTTTATAAAAACGCCGGGTACACAGCTTTTCCTCGTTTTGCGTCTGAGAAGTTCGCCATGAATGTCTCTATGAAGAACCGCGCTTTGCTTGTAAAGCTTTTTAATACAAGAACAATGAGTGTGCACCAGTAGCTCTGCAGAAGTTCCGGGCACTCAAAGGTAGTAAAAAAGGCGTTGGACCGATGACTGCCAATAGTGTGGAGAAAATGATTGAGAAATTTGAAAAGACAGGTTCTTTTGATGTGCAATCTGGTAGAGGGAGGAAAAAAAATTGATTCGACGGTCGTTGAAGAAATGGCAACAGCAGTGCAAAAGGAATCGAACGATGGTGTGCAACCGCGCAGTGCACGGGGAATTGCCCGAACATTGGACAGGCCTGTGAACACGGTGCATAAAATTCTACGAAACATCCTTCATTGTAATCCTTACAAAATTAGCCATGTGCAGGAGTTGTTTCCTTCTGACCTGCGAGCAAGAGAGACTTTTGCTTCAGAATTTCTTGCTTTCATGGATGTGGACAATGAATGGCCATGGAAAATTATGTGGACAGACGAAGCCTATTTCCATCTGACAGGATATGTCAATGCACAGAATTGCGGAATATAGGCAACAGACAATCCATTCGCAACTCAACCAATACCACTTTCTCCTGCAAAGGTCACTGTGTGGTGCGGGTTTACGGCATCATTTATCATAGGGCCATATTGTTTCGAGGAGACGGGTGCTTTTGGTCCTGTTACCGTTACCGTCGCTGGTCAGCGCCATGAGTGTCTTTTGTCCAATCACCTCATTCCAGATCTTCAACAGTGTGAATGTGTGGGGGGAACATTTTTATGCAAGATGGCGTTCCTCCGCACATTGCAAATCCAGTGAAGCAGTTACTGAAATAGCATTTCGGAAATGCTAGAATTATCAGCCGTCATTTCCCTACAGCCTGGCCGCCCTGATCACCAGATCTTAATCCGTGTGACTTCTGGCTGTGGGGCTATCTGAAAGATGCTATGCTCAGAGCTTCGATTGCACACTTAGCTGAACTGAAGGCTCGCATAGAGCAACACATTCTGAACGTGACCCCGGAGACACTTCGATCAGTTGTGGAACATACTGTTTCTCGATTTCATCTTGCTGCACACAACGGTGGACAGCATATTGAACATGTTTTGCGTCAGTCTCACGAAATTTAAAAACCGATTTGATAGATGCTTTTTATGCGGTTTTTGGCCTCAGGACAATTAAAAATCTATTTTTCCCATCCGATGTGATATGACCTTGTCGTGGTAGATAAGCTTACGGGATCAACAATATCACACCTGTGCAGTCATGAACACTGAACAGTACAGTTGGTTTAACGTGTAACTTACACCTTAGTCTTTGCTTTACGATTCATTTGTCATTTGTAATCGAACCCTTTTAAATTATGGTGCTTACAGCGCCATCTGTTTCTAAAATTTGGAATTTTTTTTTTTCTTATGCCATACGTTTTCTTCCTTCTTCAATACTATTCCGTTCAAATTTGACGTCATTCTGATCAGTCGTTCTTTTTTTTTTTACAGCGTTTTGAAACTTTAATTATAATCACCCTCTATCTGACACATCTACTGATGATATCATTTTTGATCCAACTCGTAATAAACGTGCACGCTTGTTATCAAGTTGCGATGAATAGTTGTTAGTTAGTAGTTTTATTCCTAATTTCAATTTGAATTTTTATGTGTTGTATGTACCTATAGATTGAATTTTCACTGTACACTAATTTCAATTTTTTTTTTTTTTTGAAATAAAAATGAATTTTTTTTGTTTCATAAATATGTAATATGAATTTCAATATTACTTTTTTGCACGGTTTTTTTGGAAAATATTTAGAGTTTTTTTTCATTTTACACAATTTTTTAAAGTTGTGGAACATATCCCCAAATTTACCATATGTCGCGTGTATTTTTTACACGAATTTGTTTTTGCACGGCTTTCTGAGGAATATATCTACCACGTAATATATATATATATATATATATAGTGTGTGTGCGCGCGCATGTGTGTGTGTGTACATTTCAGTAATCAGATTCTAGTATGTAGAATCTATTCTAATTCAGTATGTAGATTTAATATATGTCTGTCATCGATATTGTAAACGGATATTTATTTACGTTGTGTGAACTCTGATTGATGCTATCGTGTATTCATATGTGTGTCTTTATTAATTACTCCTTGTTTAAAGGAAATATTTTATATTTACTTGTGAGTCTTCGAACAAAATTTAGATTTACTCCAGAAGAACTTGCTTATTTATTGTATGAACCTTTCTTACATTTCAAAGTAGTTCACCTATTTAACAATAAGTAGAATATAAATAAATACAATATACATCCCCAACTAATTTAAGAAGAAATTAGGTAACTGTTTGATAAAAATTCTAAATTTGAGATTTTACCGGGTTTTCTTATAACCGTAGTTCTAGATATTGTATAGTAGACAAATTGGCATGAATTACATTTATTTCACAAAATTAATATATTGTGAGACATCTCAAAACTGAATTAAGGTTTTAATTCTTTTGAGTATATTTCCTATTAAATAGGTGTTTTCAGAAGATAGCACCACATTTCTTGATAAAATATTATCTAATCTAAATCATATTGGATCAAAATACGATAGTTTATTCAAAGTGAACAAAAACTTCTTTAGATCCCCATCGATGAAATTATCGAACTCGATTAATTTAATACCAGGAGTAACATAAAATTTTGAAGCTTTACATGGAATTACACCTTCTCTAAAGAGGAGTAATTTTCTCAAATAAATTTCGTCACCATAAAATTATTACAAATGTTGTGAGAAGTTTCCTAGAGCGTGTATGCCGATACTAAATTAGGCCCAAAGGAAATATTGTAAACATCAATGAAGTTGGAAAAAAAATTAAAAGAATTTTTAAAAAATTGATATGTTTAAAATACTGTTATTACTTTTCTCAACCTAGCTTTTGGAATGTTATAACGTTACATCATTAATATTACATGAGTACTACGTTTTTAAATCCGTTAACGCATTTATAGATTTATTACAGTAGTGTCATGATTATAATTTAATTATGAATATCATTGTATGCATTTGTGAATGTATACAATTTATAATGTGTTTTCAGCAGTTTGAACATCAGGCTCTATTGTTTTCATTTCACAGTACAACCGCATTAATACATGAGAAGATTAAATTATTGTTTCTATCCGATTTCAAAATTATGCTAACATGAATAGATATTGTAATTCATATATTATATTCATATATTATAAGAGAAAAGCATTAAAACTCAAGTATATGTATTCACAACTTCATGATTCTGAACTGAATCCATTACTATAATTGTTTTAAAAAGTATTAGTCATTGAAATCTTTTTTCTCATCAAAATACATAAAAGTTGAATGTAATAATACTTGTTTAATGCAGACAATTTAAAGGCGCTGTAATAAAATGTTATATGAAAAGCATATAGTTATAATATTAATTGAATAACTGAACTATATATATATATAAAACACATAATATTCATTACATCATAAACATAATTCTTCTCAGAATATAAACAATTTTGAGAATAATTAACGCACAGAAAAAATCGACATTTTAATTCACGCAGTAAAAATTTTTGAATTTGGAGACTTATAACACTTGTTCAAGGCCCTGTTCTAATGGAGCATGACGAACAAGATTAAATTTTTTTAATTGCTTTTCCAATACTATTCTTTCTAATTTGTGCTTGTCATCACTTTTATACAGACAACTCGCTATTTCTAATGAATTTAATTCTCGTGAACAATAAATATTGATTCTTTTTGTTTGATATACGAGCTTTCGTTGTTAAGAAAACCACTTTCGTGATTAAATATATGAATAAGATTTGCTAAAGAATATAGATTGATGGGAAGTGCCGAGTAAATGAAATATTGATTTTATAATTATCGATCAGACCATATAACAAAATGTTTTCTTTTTCGTGGGTCAAAATTGAGTCACATAGTTAAGTTAACCGGAAGTGTTATACATATTAAACTTTAAAAGAATAGGAATTCGATCAAGGATATCTCAGTAGTCGGTAGAGAAATGGAAAAATCATCTTTTGTTTATTTACAACTTGTTGCAAGATTTTATTTAAACTGTGCAGTGTCTTCAAAGGATATGATTCTGATTTTTTCAGCTTCACAGTAGAAGAAATATGAAAATGATTTCACCTTACAACTACATATTCTTCTTGTTTTACTGCAGTGCAATTTTTCCTTTAATTCCACCGACTAAGACCAGAACTACTGTGAAATTATTCTATGTTCTTATAGCAGTGATAAATATCATTATTACATTTTTTCAAATCTCAACAACAATATCAAGAATACCTTATATGCAGAGCTCTACTTTGCCTGTAAACATCATAATGTTAAACATTGTGAGCATTATACACCGTCTAGTTCTTATCAAGAAATGGAATCAATTGAAAAATGTTGTCAAACTTGTCAGTCAACTGAAGATCCATAAAAATTCAAAAAGCATTTCATGGTTAAAGCTTCTTGTGATTCTGAGCATTTCTTTTCAACTTTTTGTTCTTGTTTACAAACTTATTATAAAAAAGCTACTTTTCGAAGCATTTATGATCTTCTTTGGACACTCGTTTCATAATAATGCATACAATGTCCTGTTTTCCTGTATTTATGACATCACAAACATTTTGTATAAGATATTACCAATGATGTCTTTTGCATTTTTTTACACAGCTCTTTGTTATCACATAAAATGTATCATAATGCATTTTAAAAAAGCATTGTTAATGAGAGACATGTCTAACTGTGAAGAAATTCTGCATTCGTACACGGTCATGAAATCTATTATCAATGAGATAGATAACGAAGTTGGTTTTCTCGTACTTACAACTATCATTTACAATTCTTGTGTGATGTGTTTTTCTGTTTTTATTTTAAATGAACCATTCATATTTCAAAATTCTATGGAGAGAATTTCAACTCTTTTCCTTTTTATACCTCCTTTCCCCCTGTTCCTCGTTATGATTGCATCGGCATCTTTAATAGAAGAGACATCAACTGAAATTTCTTCATTAGCTTTCAGCCTGCCGGTATGCAAAGAAAGTTTAACCCTAGACCAGCACAGATTTATTATGTTAACAGATAAAGGAATATCACTAACGGTGTGGAAAATCACTCCCATTAAAAGAAATTTTATCTTTGCTGTAACAGGAATTATCTTCACTTATACTCTAATGTTTCATAGCTTGGGTCCAGCACGAAAGTGTTAAGGAAGCTATGAAAACATGCTGCATAATGTTCTGGATCTTGTATATTACTTAAATGCATTTGTAATGTTGGGCTATTCTCGATTTTCTCTTTACTAAGCATGGGGACTTTAAAGTAATTTTAATTGCATAAAATTGCAATTTCTTTCCAATCAAAATGAAACATGATTAAGTAAATGAAATAATGATGAAAATGAAGTGAAATGAGTTAGACATAATGATATATAAATGAAATGGAAGAAAGTGAAGGAAGGTAGAGGAGGGAGGTAACTACTTTCTGATAGAGATTTATAATTTGGATTGAAGCACTTCAATTAGTTATGAGGATTGAAGTGAATTCCAGTTAAAGTATTAAGATAAGAATCTGCTGTTTTTGTGAAGTGATTAAATCAGAATGAGTTTTTGGTAAGCTAAGATTTCATACTTGAAATCTAATCTAGAATTGTTGGATTAATTGGGATTCGAGAGATAGCGATTTTATTTAAGTTTCATTGATAAATAAAGTACTTTATCTTGCTCATGCGTTTCTTCAGTTGGAGTCTCGTGCTTAATAATAGTTTAATTAAAAGGAAACAAAGGCGGTTGAATTAATAATGAAGAGTAGTCGTCTCACGTTGTATAAATAATGTATAGATTATTTGTATTCAACTCTCATAAGTTACATTCTGAAATTTTACTATACAGAAGAGAAAAGAGATTTCTTAGAATTAATAATATTAGGGTCACCTAATATGATACCTTTAAGAAAGCCTGCTTCAGGTAAAGAAGAGAGATTTCAGTTGTTATAAATTTAATCATCTTATTTAATATATGTATGTTTAATTTTCTTTGTTATATTTTACTTAATGTAACCAGGAACAAATTTATCCCAAAGTTACTACAATATGAACATTTTTCATACTGATATATTAAAAGGAGCCGCTTGAGAGCAGTCATATGAAAACACACACACAAATATTTAGACTTCACTTATAAAACTTGAGATATAATCTTTGGTTATGGCAATATAAGCCAAATCGTATCCTATCAAATGACAATTGCTTTGTTGTAAATGCGACTTGATAACAAATGTTTTATATAATCATGCATTGTATTTCAAAATGTAGAATGCGTCGTACACTATGTGCATTTTTAAAAGCAGGTATAACTCGGGAAGAAAGAAACCTTAATATCATGAAACTCTTTTGGATTTTAATAATAATTCTTGTTTCAGTGAGGGGAATATGATTACATATGCTTTATATTATGTATTAAATGCTTCATTATGCCATCTGACAATAATTTACTCCTTTTAAAATGATTATGTGTTTACCTGTATTTACAGTGTTCATAATTTATCTGTATGATTTGTTTATTTAAATGATGAAGAAATTAATTGATTCTTTTTCTAAGAATAAATATTTCACACATACTGTATGGAACTTCTATAAGTTGACTATCCTAGGGATTGTAACAAATTAATCATTAATGGAATAAACTCTACTGAATCAATTCCTACACATATTTTGTGATATTTGCTGAATACTTATACGAAGCCATACAAAGCCAAAACTCAGTAAAATCATGTAAATAATGAAATTCAAAATTAATATGTTTATTGTTTCTTCATGGATTGATAAAATTTGTCAGACAAATGTAAACATTCCCCTTTTGCCATTATTTATATTACAAAAGAAAGCCTGTAACTTTTTTGTGACATAACTTTCAATAATAAACCTTTTAATTACATCACTTACCTTACAACGAAAGTCTTTTCTTAGTAAATGATTTGAACTATATCATCAGAAATCTTTGTTACATTCTAATCCGTTTTACTTTTACATATAGTCAAGGGTAGTTTTAAGTTGTTAAGTTTTTCTTTTGAAACTGTAAATGTTTTCATTAATTCTCAGATGGATTTACAATTGAAATTTTTTTAAACTGAAAAATAAAATATCGATTCGCTCTAAATAATAGAATGCTAGATTTAGTCTAAAATGTAATAAAAATTAAAAATGGGAAAGGATAATAATAATAAAAATGACACAATGGACAAACAAATCCTACATTTTTCTCTACCTCTTTAATATAATAAACAAAGATTAATTTACAGAATTTAACTAAATGGGAAATTAATAATATGATTTAAGTCACGCTCGTAAGATTAACATATAATTTATAGTAACGATCAACATAAAGAGGTTTGCTTTTCTCTCAATCTGATATTTTAAGTGTCGGGATTTGTGATTGACTGATTATAATGTCACATTTAAAAGTAACATGAAGCCTTCTAAAAACGCATCTTGAATTGTGAGCCTCGGTCAGGTGACATCCCCCTCTCCAAGCTTCCACACCCTCTTAACCGCGAGGACTGTCATCCCATACATATTTTATTATTTTATTACCCCATACATATTTTATTTCATTTCATTACTTTATACGTATTAGCCCTGTTAAACGATGAGTCAATAATGGCACCAGGAATGAACCAACGATTCGCCAGAAATAAAGCTGGTCATATGCTCGCGACTATGACTACTCGGCTATCGCAGTCGCATTCCTTTCGAGACATGTTATCCTCATCCTTACTACAAATTTTCATTTCGTTCATTATGTCATAACATCTTATATCATTTAACGCTTCCAATAGATCTTTAATTCATAAAATTGTCTTTTCTGCTCAAGAATACTAGAACTATATATGCTATTTCAATTATAAATTTTTATTTGTATTTAAAATATTTAAAATCTTTTTAACAATAAAAGAACATTTTGCTTGTCATATAACTCATTTATTATTTTTTAATTTCATTATATTAGTAAGAGATAATATTTCGTTCTTGGTATAACAAAATTAGTACAATAATTTCATATAATTAGGAAATATTAAGATTCAATAACGAATTACACACACACGCACAGAATTCATTAAAAAAATATTGCTAGCTTTCTTATTGTTTTGTAATCCGTTTTATTTCATTTCATTATTATTTTTTTAAAAAATTTATAAAACTCATTTTTTTTTCGAAAATTACAAGGCGATATGAGACAGAAAATAATACTGGAATTTAACAATTATGAATATTTATATTGAAACATACTTGTTATTTGGGATGCAGCTCCAAACTTAAGCATAGACAGTTTTCTAATTATTTTAATAATTTATTTACAATAAATAGAGATAAACCAACTTTGGTTAATAATTTAGCCATGTGCAGAGTGCCATTTGGTTAATAATTTAGCCATCCATGTTAAAATGGCAGCTCTCCTCGAACCGCTTGTAACATTCTCAGCTTATCATGAGGTGGCAGGTTAGAGCAACTGCATCCGCAGATATGCAAAAAGCGAGCAATTTGAGTGCATACCGGTGGTATTTATACTAGTGCATCTATTAGAATATAGAAGAAGGAAAAGAGTATTTGCCTTGGTGATTCGATGACTCTCCTCCACCAATTTTCAAACTCTTTCAAATCCCCCCCCCCCCCTGAACCTGTCCTGATTTCCTTCTCTCCGTCGTCGACAGTTGGGAGTTGCTGAGTTCATTCTGAATGAGTAGAAGACATCTCAAACTAATAGATTCAGTCGTACTCTCTATGCAACTAACTAGAGCTACTTGTGGTCATTTCGCACCTTCCTTTGTTCTGATGTCTACTAGGTTGCTCAACAGTTGTTCTTTGTCACTTGTTCTATACTATCTTAATAAATTTCTGATACGAGCTGTATCTCTTCACTTATCCATTAGCTGTAATTTTTGTAATATCTGAACGAACTTTCTTTTAAATTATTGTTCGATTTTGGATTTGTAATATTCTTATATGCAATACTATATTTAATACAAAAAACAAATGTTGATGTTTTAAATATTAAATTGCTCTGGATCATTCGCAACTATTGATTTGAGTCATTTGAATCATGGTATATATCTTATTACACATTCCCCTCTCTAGAATAGTATGATGATGACAGCGTTGTGTTTTCAGTTATAAAATAAATATAGTAGTTATTTTTTAGGAAATTATGGAATAAATAGAAATATTAGGACAAAACATTTTGCTTTCTACTATCCTAAATTCCTATTGTATTTCGTACTGATATATTAAGTTTACTTTTAGTCATGATTGTCAAATCTAAATTTAGTCAAACAGTCTTTATCAATGTTCTATCTATATAATTTTCTAATTAGAGTTGTTGTTGAGGAATTTAAAAAAAAATGAGGAAATCTCAATCTAAACTATCTATATAAATTGCTAAATATCTATGAAAAAAGTTCGCTGTCGTTTCTCAGGGATGTTAATTTAATGGTAAAATTTTATTAGCGTCGATTCCGACATATTATTTACATGTATACGCGAATGATTAAAATCCCGGGGTTTTTTTTTCCTGCAAGATAATTTGTAACATAGGAATCTGTAAAAATAATTTGGATTTTTTTAAGTAAACATATCAAGATACCTTTTTTGTTATTTCTTTTGAAAGAATAAGGAGTGTGACAGTGAGTTAAATATAATTAAAAATTCTTCTATTAATCTAATTTATAAACAGAACTTAACGGAATAAGACAGAAAATTAAAACTTGGCTCATTATTTACAGATGCATGAATAAATTAGAAGAATTTTTGAATCTTAATTTTATTTATTTTAAAACCTTATTTTACAATTAAGATTATGTAGGTTGGTTGGTTTTATTAACCTCGTTCTAGAAGAGGAGCCCTAGAGCTATTAGCGACGGACGTTGCAATTTTGAGCCTTGGTGAATTAACAATGAACGATATCTGAGCTGGCATCTCCCTTTCCTAACTTTCCCACCACGCCAATGGGGGGAATTAGAGCCCCGATATATTTAATGTGCATCGGCCCCGGCTACCCGACGGGTCTTGAGTGGCATCAAGGCTCGTATCCACTACTCGACGAAAACCGCCGGCCGCTAATCCGCAACCATGACCACTAGACTTCAGCGGCCACATCAAGATTATGCAAGTATATGAATTTAATCAATGAAAACTATTTGTGCATGGAAATTATATAATTCCTTTGCCCATGTTTAATTTAAATTATTTTTCTATTGATCGTAAATTTTATCCGTATAATGGAGTTCGCGTAGTCTACAATACTTTATTTTACATATAATTGGGAATAAAAATGACAATTTGAAACAGTAGATAAAAATGATTTCTAATTGAATATTAAGTAGAGACTATTTTCTAAAGGAAATTCAATTAAGTTGAAACACATGAACGCTCTTCCTAGCTGTTTTTCAATGTATATTTAATAAATTTATTTATATATATCAATATTTCAATACATATATTTATCATAGCATTCATGAATACAAAATTTTACTGATCGATAATTATTAAAACCAAGAAAACATTGACCAAACTTTAAAAAGCAGTTTTAAATTTCCTTAAAAGGTTTTCGGTTTCTATAAGAAATTAAATAATCTAACTATATAGATGGTAAATTTTAGAAATAGATATGTGCTATCATCAATCTGGTACATAAATTTCAATCTAAAAGATAGTATTATAAAAGTCTTCGTTGTTGTTTTTTTCCGTGACCAATACACCAATATTATTAACTATACTCTTTCAAATGAAGATATGTTATTTAACAAAAATTTTCTTCTACAACATATTTAAACAAAGTACATGATATTTTCTTATGTAGAACGTGAAACTTCTCTATATAATTTTGAATTATACCTTGGAAGTTCTTTTGTATACAAAAATTGAATGTCTTATGGGGACATTGCTAGTTTTATTCAAACATTTTTTTATTGAATAATATACTTCTTTCTATATTTTATAAACACTTTCAGGTCATTTTAGAATAAATGGACGTACAACTATTACATTTGAAAATGATAAAGCTTGACTTCTTTTCCATACTAATTTTAATTCGTGTAGACCCAAAACATAGGAAATAAACTGTTTGAAACACATTACATGTGCAAATAAATATGAAATAAGAAATTTAAAAACATGTGATTATGTAGTATTAATTCATTGCATTACCTTATGCTGAACCGTTTCAATTGCAATATTTCCATGATTATAATTTATAATTTTTGAAAACCCTATAGTGATCATTGCATTTTATTTTATATCAAATGCATCAAACAAAGCCTGAAAGTAGTAAAATGTAAATTTAAAGTTATCGAAGCAAGATAAAAGTTTTGTGGGATATTTTTTTTTTTATTTCTTTGATAGAGCAGTATACATCCAATTACACTCAAGATGATAATGTCATATATTATTGTAGTTTTGAATTTATAAAGCTATATAATTTTTTTTATTAAAATACTTGTTCAACATTTCATTTAATAGATCATAAAGCTAAGTAATAAATCTCGTTATTCTTCGTTTCTTTTCAAAAATTTTTTTTTTGTATCGATGGAGAGCGAATTATGGATAAAAATATAATTTTCAATGTTTATGTATGCTTCGAAAATCATCGTACTTGCAAATTCGCATCATTACAATCTGGATGTACACAATTAGCGAATGGAAATTTATAAATTCAGGAGAACATTTCAAAAGCTTGACAAATAAATATACATTGTGGATGATGAAAGACGCTATACTGAGGAAAAAAACGATTGTTGCTGTAAGATTCTTCATTTTTTTTTTTTTAGAAATGAGTCGATAATGTTGTTTTGAAAAAAAGGCCTTCAAATTTACTTCTTATATAGTATATTACATTCTTTGAAAATTCGCTGAGTGTAATCTTTTATTATATTTTTATTTTGCTGCGATTAGCCGCAAGCTTTCGAAGAGTTGATTGATTTTGGGTGAAATGTTTTTTCTCTCCTTTTGCTTTAAGTTCGTTTATATTTCTGTTTTCAATAATGTTAGGAAATTATTTGAAATGTACGAATTTTGAACATATGTGCGCGGTTGTTGTACGTTATTTTAATATCGTTTTTATGAAATTGGTCTAGGCAGAGAAAGAAATTCTTTAATTGAGCTCAGTAAATATATCACAAATAATGATACTCTACATACATGCGAAGATGAGACATATTTTGAAGGTTATAATATTTTCAATTTTTTTTTTTTTTTTCATTTTTTTAAGTTTACTCTTTAAAAGTAATCATCATGTTTCAATTAATGTTCACTGTTATGTTAATTGCCAATGATGTTTCATATAAGTAGAAATTATAAGTACAGAAAAATTATTTAACTAGTATATGTATTAATATCTGAATTTAGATTTTAAAAAAATATTAAGGCATTTGACTAAGTTACAAATTATTTTCCTTTTTATTATTTTTTTTACATTTATTCCGCTAAGTTTCATAAACTAACTGCTAGCAATGAAGTTTGAAAATGAGCTTATAGGTTTGAGGAAACCTCAATAAATATTCTTTTGTTCCTCAAAAGGTTTAATGTATGAAAAGTAATTTTTACTGTAAATAAGTTTTATTAATTTTTTCTTGTCATATCACTGGATTTTGAATTTCATATGCAATCAAGATAAAGTAATCAAATATTTTGCTCTTTTCAAAGCATACAATCAGCAATATTTGTGAAGATTGAAAAGCATACATTTTTTAAACATGTGAATTTGTTTTGTAATATTTTGGAAAGATGTCGGTTATTATACTTTTAATTAAAATGATCATTTCTTTAGGAAATGAAAAAAAATTTTCTTTAAGAAAGGTATTTTATCCATTGAAATTCAGAAAAAGAAAATTGTTGTATAATGGATTTCTCAGAAATCCTTCAATATAGTATAATTCTACTTCCTTCGAATTATACAAGTTAGTGAATACGATGTATTTCCCCAGTATAAAATAAATTTTTCTTAGACCTTTTTAACTGCTTAAACACTTACTTTTTGGGTAATATGCATCCGAACGGAACAGTCAACTTCTATCACTTATTCAATATGATTTACGATAACAATTATTCAAACATTGCTCAATAGCAATAATATTTTTAAGGAGTAAACTATTAAAACTACACAAGCCAGATGAAAATAATGAATGCTCTACAACTTTATAATACCTACCCAAGGGGATATTGTTTTAGTTGAATCTCTTTTCAGTTTTTTATCATTTGCTTGAATTTTAATTACATTTAGCTTAAATATATTTAATTTAGTAATTTATCGTTTCCTTTAATTTTAATATCAGAAAAGCTTACTTTGTCAATTTCTTGATATTTCAATATTTACTTTAATTTTTATATTTAATTGCATAATTTAATAATAATTATAAAAAAAAAGCGCACCTTGGGTGGCTAAATCTGTTCTTTGCAAAACTTTGTAAATAATTTTTAATATATATATATATATATATATATATATATATATTTACTTGTTTATTTTTTTTCTTCTTTCTTTGAACACATAATTTAATTTAGTAATTCAACCTAAAAACGAATTTTCTTTAAAGAAATTCCGTGGTTTATTACTAATAATTTTAAATTTACCTTCTTTAAATAATAAAATTACTTTCTATTCGAAACCCCCGAGACGTAAGAAATTTTATCATAAAATTCTATAATAAATATACATTAAAATTGAGTGCTGTAAAAACTAACAAAGTAGAATTGAAAAAAAAAGTGTTGAAAAACTTTTTGAAACAACTTCGATTTTTTTTAAACATTTTCATTGGAATAAAATATTGCTCAAATTAAGTTCAATTTAATAATATTTTTGCAGAAAGCTTTTTTTTTTTAATTCAAAGGCCATATGTAATGTTATAATTGATTCCTAGAACTGTAAGCCTTAAGGGAAATCGATAAATAAATGAATTTATCAGAAAAAATATTAGACGATGTCTTACAATTAAAAAAAACACCCATTTTGTTATTAAAGAAAACACAATAGATAGTTTAACACCTGATTTGTAAGCTTTCAGTCATGGATAACATCATTATAAATAATGGAACAGTCCTATTCTTTTAAATGTGCTGGTATAAAACGAACAGAAAGATTCAAGCAACTTAGCTGAGAGAGAACAGTCTCGTAAAATTACCATTAAATATGGCCTTAAGTAATCTTGAAAATTTTTCTGTAGAAAATTTTAATATCACAGTCTTATTGTCCGTAATATTGTTTCAGGTAGAATATATAAAAGGAAAATATATGCTATTTACTCTTTCAGTGCATTGAGAGCTGAAGTAAATTTTTCGACAGAATAAAATCATTCATAATTTTAAAAAAATCGTCTGTTATTCCAGATTATATATATATATATATATATATATATATGTGTGTGTGTGTGTGTGTGTGTGTGTGTGTGTATTCTCTAATTACAATTATGATTTTGAAGATTTGTTTAATCCTACATATATAAAGGATTTAATTAATGGTATATTGGTTAATTTGAAAGAGAGAAAATAAAGAAATAATAGTTCTATGTCTTTTGAGAAATTTAAATTTCTTATTAATCTTGTTGTAAGGGAAAATTATGTTTGTTATGATGATAAAAAAAATAATGAAAACAAATGAAGGGGATACCGCGGAGTGGTCCTGCTATTAATAATCTCGCCAATTTATTTACATATGTATGAAAATAATTTTCTCGAAGATAATAAATTCATTCTATTTGATACATTGAGGACCTAAAAGATTTTTAAAATAATTTCAACCAGGAATTTAAACCGGATTCAGCCTTTTATTATTCTTATTTAAATCTGATTAAAACTGAAAAAAAATTCATATGAATTAAATTTGTTAGATATTAACTTAAAAGTAAGTAATAATAAGATAATAAGTAATATATTTGACAAAAGAGATAATTATTGTTTTCCTGTTACTAAATCTCTTTCCTTTGATAGTAATATATGCTTAAATATCTATAGAAATATCTCTAATTACTTAGAAGTATTAAATTAGTTAACAAGCCTTCAAATTTTCAATATAATTTAAATACTTTCTATATTACTTGTACAAAGGCTGATTATCCTAATAATTTTAAAAGAAATTTAAAGTATAAAAATTATATTATAGTTGAATTTTTAAAATATTTTTATAACCAAAAATTAAAAGATTGATTATCCTATTAATTTGTTGAAAAATAAATGGCCAATAATTCTTGAAACATCCTGCGTAATATTCTAAAATTTGTTGCAACATTAAATATATATTTTCTCCATTAATTTGTTTTCCTTCAAAAATTTTTTACTCTTTTCGTTAATCTTTCTGGGATAATTTTGGCAGTAGTTAATTTACTTTTTTTTTTTTTGAGATTTCTGTAGTACATAATGCTTCTTTTAATAGTTAAATTTGCATATTCATTTCATTCATTTTCTTTTGCTTACAATGTTTTATCTGTATATTTTTATGGATTGATTTATATCTTCTTACTCAATTTTACATTAATGATTTCACACAAAATGTTGCATTTTTTATTACTGAGACTACTTTGTAACTTATTTGTGATTAAAATATTGGTGTTTACTTATTCATCAATAATATATATATATATATAAATACACATATATATATATATATATATATATGTGTGTGTGTGTGTGTGAGAGAGAGAGAGAGAGAGAGAGAGAGAGAACGAAATGATTAAAAGAGCATTTAATTCTAAACTTATTTTCAACAAGTTTTCTAAATCATTATGTTTAACTCTTTGATTCAGAAGGATAAGATTAAAAGGCATAACTTTCTCTTTACAGATCACGTTCTTCATCTGAAATGCATCTTCTTTATTTGAAATTAAAAAATGAATTATTTAACTATTTGTAAATTATGGAGTTGACGATTTTAAGAAAACCACAAAAAGCCTCAATTGCTGACAGCAATATTTCTTCAAAGTTATTGAATAAATCAGCTGTTTGTACTTTTCTTAAAACAGCATCTAACTTATTTACTAAAATAAAATTTCTGCGTTTTTTGGTGCTAATAGTGTGTTTCATTGGAAGCTTTCAGAAAATAATGAGATTTTGCGATTTATATTGGGAATATCCTGTTATCATCACCCTACGAGTAGATCAGGCCCAAAGTATAGAATTTCCTGCCGTCAGTATTTGCAACTTGAATCGAATGAAAACGAACAATGAAGTATGCGATAAGCTGAAAGAACCTAAATCCCGAAAGATTGAGTCTTCTACTGAATTTACACCAAAAGGGAAACCTATCTTGATTCCCGAAAGTCGAAATCTGCACCGTTGCAGAAACATTCAAAGCGATTCAAATATTCGTGACAGAAGAAATGACTATAAATTTCATTTCTTAATGAAATATTATAGAATGAATACTCATAGCAGATCTCAAAATGGACACAATATCTCTGATTTGATCGAAGAATGTTCATTCAATGGTAGACCCTGTAGCACACACCACTTAAATAATTTTACCAATTTACTTTTCGGAAACTGCGTCACTTTTAACAAAAAAGTACCAGACAAAGAACTCTTACGAGTCTCGAAAACTGGTATCGGTACCGGTTTGATTTTAAAACTGAATATTGAATCGTGTTATTATCTGCCGACTACTCACACTGCCGGTGCTAAAGTGATTATTCATCATCCAAACGATATTCCTAATCCAGAAGGAAAGGGATTTACACTCATTCCTGGATATGAATCTTTGATATCTCTAAAGCAAACGGTTATTAATAGGTTACCAGCTCCTTACAAAGATCGATGTTTTAACTATAATATCCAGGAAAATAATTTTTTTAGTAGTCATAATGACTGTCTTCAAGCTTGTATTCAGGAGCGAAACATTGCTAAGTGTGGCTGTTCTGACTCAGCTTTATCAACAAAGAATATTGCCCATCCTTGCAGAATTTTGAATGAAAGTGAAGCTTGCTGCTTGGATGACGTTTTGAAGAACATGTCGCAAGGAAATTGTAGTTGCCCTTTACCTTGCTTTTCTGTTTCGTACAAGGAAATGTTGTCAAAGTCAATTTTGTCATCTAAGGCATTCTTCACAAAAGATAATGCTGCAGTTCCTAAAAGAACATCAGGAGAAATATTCACGAAGAACATTTTGAGAGTGAATGTATTTTATTCAACCTTAGAAAAATATTTGTACGAACAAAAACCGAAGTGGGAGGATACAGAGCTCCTCAGTTATATTGGGAACCAACTTGGGTTATGGTTAGGTTTATCAGTGGCAAGTATATGTGAATTAGTAGAAAGAATGTCATTCATGCTGAAAACTGTAATCCATCAGAGATTTCTTTCTATGTATCGATAATATGGCTGCTGAAGCTCCAAATTTATCTTGAACGATGGAAAAGTAAAACTAAAGTTTGTTAGGGTTTTTTCTTGTCTTAAAAATAAATTAAGAACTTTTTAAATAGTTGATTTAAATAAACTTCGCAAGAGTCTGAAGTTTTGTTTATTACTTACATACTTCTTATGATTATTGCAAGGTAATAATATATGTTATTTACAGATTTTAGTATTTTTAATAATTTCTAAGTATTAAAAATATTTTGATGCCATTTATAGAAAATTTAATGTTTCGCAATTACATAACGTGAATTAAATAACCCTACTATAGGAAAAAACAGATTCGACATAAGACAATTCTATGCGAAAAAAGATGTACTGTTCGATATTAACTAATGCGGTCAGCTTACAATATCTTACTGAATTTGAAACAGAAAAAAGAGGGGAGGGGGGGAGAAGAAATTAAAAGGACCTTACATTTCTTTTGTTTCTCTATGATATGCGAGACTAAATTTTCAAAGTTACGGATCATAATTCTTTTATACAATTTTTTTAATCAGAATGTTTTTATTTATTAATTTTTTGTCTTTGTTTGCGTGTGAATAATTTTCTCTCATTGGCATCTATTAATTATTTCAAAGAGGCAGGAATATTTTTGAAATGCGGTCGAATAAACTAAATACAGCTTGTGTTTATTTTCAAGGGAAGTATCCTGCTTCCTTTCTTCTTTATTTCCAGTTAAACCTTGTAAAGCTGCCATCAGACCTACAGTGGAAAATGCGTGGAAGGATATATACAATCATTCTTGTAAAGTGTTCAACAAAGGCAAAAGTGACCAATGAAAATATCCTCGAAAGCATTTAAATGATGACAAAGCAGTGATGATGAAGAAAATGAATGACATTAGCAAATAAGATGCGTGTCTGTGCTTCAAGAAAACGAATAAGTATAACTAGATGTATTTGTGATTTTCGCAAAAATTTAAATACTTACAGCCCTCTAAATATGTTAGTAATTATTGTAATTTTTTCTGTTTCTATTTTTTTTTTATCCGTTATTTATTTATGCTTATTTTATATCTATATTTCCGATAATCCTTGTTAGTATAATTGGAAAAAACTGGTGAATCATGATGAGAATCAATAGAGGCAGAGTCAAGGGGAGATCTCTTAAAGATTAATTACAGGACCTGCTTGGTAGTTTCTTATTCAGAATTAAGGATTTTCAGAAGCTTAGGCTCTGTTTTACCTTTCTTGTAAACCAATGCAAGATTTATGTGATCAATAACAGAGGTCAAATTTATGAACGGAGTTTAGTTTAGTTTTTATTAACGTCGCACTTGAAGCAACACGAGGGCTATTGGCGATGGACCTCGTAATTTTGAACCTCGGTCAAGTGACGAGGACGATACCTGAGCTGGCACCCCTTCTCCTAACTTTCACACCACGCCAACGCGAGGACTTTGGGCCCCGAACAGATTTAACGTGCATCAGCCCCGGCTACACGGCGGGTCTTTGGCGGTCAAGGATCGAACCCGCGACTAAACGAAAACCGTCGGCCACGAATCCGAAACCATGACTACTAGGCTACTGCGGCCACAATTTACTAATGGAATGGTTGGAGAATCTGCAGCTGGGAAAATAAAACTTATGGAATCAACAGTGAATTTGGGCCTTTAAAATTGATCCATTAATTTGAGTCTAGAGTTAAATCTATTTAAGACTCGTCTTAATTTTCAGTGAAAGTACTGTTGCTAACTGCTGAATTCTATACTAAGAATTATGTCAAGTCAAATAATTTTGCTATCTTTTCAACACAATACCTGACAAAACTGAGTTATACAGTTGTGATAACACATCTAAATTTTAGACAGTTTGAGATTAAGATGGTGAACAACGGAAACACCATGAATTGTATATAACGTCTTTACAGTTTGAACTCAGCAATATTGTAACTTTGCTCTGGAAAAATTAAAATGGAAATCTTATTGAAATGTCTAATATCATTGATTTATTTTTACATATTAATCTTAATCTTTATTTTTATTATATTTTCTTTATTTTAGGAAATAACTCAATTTAAAAATTTTAATACCATGTACATAAATAAACATAACTGCTTATTGTATTTATGCCTCATGAAATTTATGAAAAAAAAGGGTACAAATGAATCAAAACATATATGCGATTCTTTTTATATCCAATAGACCTCCTACATTTGAGTTTTATTACTTACAATTCTTAAAGAAGTTTGAACAAGTCATCTTCAGTCATAGATAGAGTCATCTTCATGAACGATAAGATGCCACATAGTTGTGATAATACAAAATGCTTTATTTTATTCATGAAGGATTTTGTATCATCGTTCCAATCTCATCACACCTTTTTTCAGTTACTAACAATAGCCGTCTCACTTCACTACCCTAACTCTCATGCGGTTTCTTATAGTTACGTGCGGTATGGATTTTCGAATTCACTGCATCAAATTTTGCGAAACTTCACTACTCAAATGCTATGTTGAGAAGCTTAAGAAAAATGGAATATAAATAAAATTACATAAATAGAGCTATAATAACTCTAATTTCTGGAAACATTATTTTATCTGATGCAATAAAGCTTTATTGTTTTGAAGAATTGCTAGTGCTCTAGGAAACTTACAGATTTTTTGTTTTTTGTTTTTGGATCTGCAGCTATTAAATTTCTGATTATGATTTCAAGAAAGGTTATCTTCGACGTGACATTTTTGTAGTAACAGAATTTAATAATAAAAAAAAAAGTACTGCATGGACTCTGTAAATTAATCTGATGCATTTTTAATACTAGAAAATGCCCACCATATCAGCTGTTTTAGGGTCATAATTGTATCATGGAGAACGGGAACGAAATCATGTCTTGTACAGTAGAGCTATGAGATTTTATATATAAGCCCAACTCGATATTTTCTTACTACAAAAGTCCATCTGAGACCAGTTGTAAACTACAAAATCCCAAATTTCAATATTTATAGAAAAAGTAGGAATAACCAAGTCCACCCATCTGGAGACACTGCCTTGTTAATTCGTAATAATACTCACCACCACTACATACAAATAATTACTCTAGGGCAATAAAAGTAATATAATTGCTCTTTCCTCGCCCCCCTCTACCCCCCGAGATAAGACCCTCTAATTATTTCCTCTATTTATATTCTACCAACTTCTAGTGTTCCCTCGACTCAACACGACTTGTATATAATTACTCAGCTTGGAGAGTTTTTCATTTTGTGCAGAGATATTCATGCTCATCATATCTGTTGGAGCGGTAATTACAATGATCCAAGAAACATTTCCATAAGAAAAATCTCATCAAGGAGAATTGAACATCATAAGCCTATAGCGACACGTTCTGATTATAACTCCGACTCCACTCCAGATTTGGAACTGATACACAAAGTCATTGGCAGGAAAATAAACTCTGTTTACGAATTATCCTCAGATTATAACCCATTAATTTTTAACATTGAAACTGCAATGCAAATAGCTCTTAAACGAAAGAGCTATATCCATAAAGTGGGAATCATTTTCGTAACATTTTAAACGCTAACACCACACTCACTTTCCTCTCTCTCAACATAAACACAGAAATTGAAGAGCGGATTTTCAACTTCACAAACAATTTACTCTATGCCCACGCAATAGTCTCAAAAACAATTCCACTCAACAAAACTAATTACATTAGTGAAGAATTTTAAAAAAAAAAACCTTTTTCAATGAGAGAAATAAAGCAAGGAAATGCTGCACTTTATAAGATCCTCCAGGAATAAAAATACTTAAAATAATATCTAATAGAAAATCAAAAGAAAAATCCATAATTTCATATAAGAAAATCTGAGAACATGATCTGCTTGCACTATACATTGAGGATGATTTCCTTTGAGGTATAGTCAAAGCTCGTTCTAAAAAAGAGAACTTCAATTTCAACTCTTAAGAGCCAAACCAGTATTGCACTCTCAGATTCAGATAAAGTAAACATTCGTTCAAAATTTCTCGAAAACCATTTCAAACTAAATGAAATTAAAAATCCAAATCATGTTAACAAAATAAACCATCTTAATCACATTTGTTTTGCAAATGAAAATAACTTCTCAAATGCCCCACCCCTCTTTCTCGTAAACCTTCTGAAGTTCTTAAATACATTCAGAAAAATAAAATTAATAAAGTCTCAGGGAGAGAAAGTATTCCTAATAAGAAACGATAAAGCAACTACCAATCAAAAATATTTTTGAGATCACATCATTAAAAATATTATCAACATAGTAACTTTCCTCAGTCATGGGAAAACTGCAGCAGTGACTCCCATCCTTAAACCAGGAAAAGTTTCCATCCAACCAGATAGTTACCGATTAATTTCACTCTTCCCAATTCTTAGAAAATACATTGATACAGCTGATAACATTGTTTTATACAGATTGAACGATCATTTAAAATAAAATACACTCATTACCATAAGAATTTGCGCACCAAGAAAGAGTTGTCAGAATAAAACGAAATTTTACATACTTTAAGTACAACGTTGATGCAAATAAGTGATTACAAAATCAAAACAAAATGATCATTTATAGTAAGAAAAATTACAAATGAATAGAGGTTTTAGTACCTAGTTGGACCATCTCTAGCATGAATGCATCTTGTGATACGGTCGGGCATTGAGGCATTGAAGTCCCGTATGATGTCCTGAGACATCTCGTTCTGCAGTTGCTGTAATTCGACTAAACGCCACAACGAGCTTTTAATTCGATCAAACTCGTAGTCTGTACAACTTGCCGTCCTAAATGATTCCAGATAGGCTCTATCGGTGACAGGTAAAGATGGAAATGTAGCGGAGGCAGTCCTGTGAAACCTTTGCTGTGTGTGGACGAGCATTGTCCTGTTGAAAAATGGCTCCTGGGAGCCCTGCCATGAGTGGTAACACATGTGGCTGAAGAATGTCACGAAAGAACCTCTAGGCAGTCATGGTGTCGTGGATCAATATTAGGAGTGACCATGTGTCGTATGTGTGCACCCTATACCATCACACTAGTTGTAGGAGCGGTGTGGCGCTGTACAGCGAAAGCAGGATTGAGACGTTTACCACTAGGGCCTTCACACAAGTGCACGATTGTCATCACTGCCCAAATTGAATCTGGATTCTTCGCTTAAGATGACCTGATTCCTTTCGGTTGCAGTCCAATCCCTTCGAGCGCGACATCACTCCAAACGGAGGCGACGGTGAGTGGGTGTCAATGACAGTACGCGTAATGGGCACCGAGATATCCGCTGTCCTTCATCCAGGAACCTTGCAATAGTATGGACTGACATAGAGGTCCGTAGTAAAGATGCTACCTGTGTATGGATGGTGGACAATGAGACAGTTGGCGCTATGCGTGTGTGTCGTATGATTTGACGGTCTTCTATAATATCGGTCTGTCGAGGGCTTCCTGACCCTGGTTGCCATGTAACAGACCTCTCTCTTGTTCACTGGTCCCAACACCTCCTCACAGTAAAGTTAGAATGGCCTAGGTGGCAAGCTATTCACCAAGATCACCACTCGGTTTCCATCATCCCTATGATTCTTCCTCTCTCGAAGTCTTACAGCTGTCCATGTTGTCTCCGGTGGCGGTGTAATGGCCTCTCTAGTTAAAAAGCGTCCCTCTGCAGCAGAGTAAACACACGTAAACAAGCTCTGCTTGGCTGTTTTATAGTCCAAGGAGAACGAAGTTCCTCGCCTTCTGGTGGCATTAGGCAATGCGCAATTACGCTGCATTTCTAATCTCTTACATATATGCCTGACATGTACCTTCATGCCAAGTTTCATAACAATCCCACTCTTACTTCTTGGAGCGCAAATTTTTATGGCAATTAGTGTAATATTTAAATCATAAGAAGCAAATTTTGGAGAAAACTCTTCGCCATTTACTAGCTTATACATGTCGTCGAACACATCAAGTCCAGGATTGATGATAGAATATCAACAGGTGTAGTTTTTCTTAGTATACAAAATGCCTTCGGCAGAGTTTGGCATATTTATTATATCAACTGATAAAAATCAATAACCCTCTAAAATAATCAAACTAACAAATTCTTATTTAAAAAATCTCTCCTTTCCTATGCGTGTAAACAACACCTATTCAAAAACCAAGAACATCTGCGCATCTTAGTCGCAGGAGTGGCACAGGGCTAAATCCTCCCTCTGATCTTTTTCTCAATTTTTGTGAGCGATGTACATCACACTGACAACATTTTTACATACATGTATGCAGATGATACCACAATACTGTCCCAATACACAGAACCATTGCACACTCACTTAAAAGACACATCACTATGCTTGAAAACTGGTTTTCCAAATGGAATAGTTATAAAAGCCCACAAAACAGAAGTAATTTTCTTCAATAAAGAATCATCTAGAAAATCTACATAAATAATCATATATAACCTTAGTATTGGCACATCAAATACCTTGGTTTAATTTTTGATAAACGATTCATATTCGAAAATCCTATCACATGCATTGAAAAGAAATTCTTAGCAAACTCGTGTAAAGCTTACTCTTTAATCACTCAGGATTCAAAAAAAAAATGACCAGAAATAATAAGTTATTTAACTATAGTCTGATACTCAGTTCAATTCTTACTTATTTCTACCCAGTTTGAGGTTTTGCAGCTAAAATTTATAGTAGTTTTCGGCATTGCTAGGCCTTTTTATAATAGATGTCAGCTAAAGAAGGAACATACTGTCATATTACATGTTCACAGCACATCAATGAAACAAATAATAATTATTATTTATACATAGATTCAATGGAATATGTTACAACTGAATTTCGATCATCTTCATGAAGCACACAAATAAAGCTTTACTCATCTTAGTTTCAACCGTTCAGAAACCATTCAATTATTGCAACAACAATTCAATGGCATAGAGTGCTTTGACAAGCTTTTAGTAAATTCGCTTATACATAGTAATTGTCTCGGCATTTTTTATCGCTGGGAAGTGTCATAATAACGATACTAAAAGTGTAATACAACAATTATATTAAATCACAATTCTTTTATTGCATTCGGAAATTATAGGGCTCTTCATCATGACGTTTCTGGAAACAAAAATATAAAACGAAAAACAGTATAATTCAGTCATCCTTTATAACTTTTTGAAATTGTTTAATTTCTCACATGCCGAAAGAAATCTTACTTTATACCTCACAATTCGAAAATTGATTACTAAATAGACTGAAAAAAAGATATAAAATCTTTTTTACAATATATTTATACAGATAAATAAAAACCCAAGAAACATTCAGAAATTTAAAAAAAAACAGTATATTTTTCTTCTAAAGTACTGACAAGTTATTAATAAAGAAATAACGAAAAAAGATTGTGTTATTGATGTGATATAGTTACTCATAACTAACTTCTAGATAAAAGTATTTTTAATTATTTCCTTGAAACAACAAAAATTATTTTAGTTTGCATTATTCTAAAATTAATAGATTAAGTAACTTGCACTTGAATTTTGATGCGCACTGTGCAACACCAAATAACATTTCTGTTTATAGGCTGAGATTTGGTTAGTTTTCTCGTTTTGTTTTCTTTAAAACATCGACACATACACACAAAACTATTTCTTAAAAATCTAGTCAGTGCTTGGTTCATTCATGTCATTCAACGCACTTTACAATCGATTCTGCAATAAGTATATTAAAAAAAAAATTGATCTCTACTATTAAATGTTTACATGGAATTAATTGTGAGGTGGAATTTCTCTTTAAATTAAATCAATAAATGAGGTATGGAAAAGAGGAAATGGTAGATATATTTTTGTTTTTATTTTACTTCTTAATTGAAGCAATGAAACGCATCTCCATAACTGTATCTTACAGAGGCATTTTATATATTCAGAAAATATAAATTTTTATCGATCGTTTTAGATAAAATTCAACGCTCTGAAAGCCGAAATAGAAAGGTTGAAAATAGTGAAGGTAATTGTATGTTAATATAGAATTTAACTTTATTTCTGATTTCATAAATTTTAAAAAATGAATTACAATAGGTGAAAATCGCGTGAGGTATATAAATTATTAATTTAAATAAATTAAACAGATCTCTTTCTTTAGTAAGTGCCTAATTTTTAATACTAGCTCATATTACTGGCAACTTTCTTATAGAATGTACGAAAATGATTGAAAAATATCGGACCGCGGGATTGGACAATTGCAACATTTCAAAATGGATAAGAAATAAGCAATCAATTGACTAAGAGGATATAAATTTATAAAACGTATTCAACTAGATTGCGTGTGCATTTGAGGGATATGTTAATCAATATTTTAACTATTCATTAAGTGAATTCAACAATGACTTAGATATCAAAGATTAAATGCTCAAAAACTATTGTAACTATGCATATTACATTTACAATTACACATATTGCTTCATAATATTTTGTTAAAATATCTTTTACATATTGATATTAATTTTAAATTACAATTTAAATTTAAATAAGTAATAAGAATTAAAATTGAAAGAAATATAATAGTTTAAATTGAAAAAAAAAGAAGCAGAATTGCTTTTCAAGGTCAAACTAGTTAAGTGCTTGAATATCAAAGCATGTAGGTTTGGTTACGGTAATATAAAATTGGTATTCTTAAAAGGCTGTCATGATAGAATTTTTTTATTAAAGTTTCTGAAAAATTACTTATCTACTTATATTCTTTCTCAAGTAAATCAAAAATATACTTATATCTTTAAAATATAATAGTTTTTATCATTTATTGTATGTTTTATTGGTGGTATTCATTAAATACATAAATTTTATTGTTTGTATCGACCACAAACAAAGCTTATAATTTCTCGCTGTAACCATTTACAGTTCGAATAAGATGACAGACGCTTATGTAGGTACAGATAATAACTTTGATTTAAAAATAAGGAATACCACTTTCAATTTCTGAGTATCAAAATTTCTATTGTTTTAAAATAGCTAAAAATAAAATAAACAGCGATACTCATATAAATAATTTCTCTAAGTTCAAGTTTTATGAAGAACGTTATAAAATGGGTGAGATGGAACGTGTGTCAAGAATTGACATGATCCTTCAGTTTCTTGGAAAAATGCTGATGCAATAGCAGATCATTTTACCGATCGATAACACATACACTCAGTTTCAAAATAGTTATTTAGGATACGAATGAAATTCCAAATCCAGAAGAAGAATTTGTCCTTAGTTAAGGGTACAAAATTCAGATATCATAAAGCAAACAGTTGTACTCCAACTTCTAACTCCCTATAAAGACCATTGAATGAGTAACAGTAAAAAAGTAAGCCAATTCAAGAGTAGCAAATTAAACTAAATTCGGGCCAGCATCTAAGAACAAATATTTACAAAATTTAATAATATTGTTCCAACTATGGCGATAATGAATTAAATGGAAATGTATTGCATACATGATATTTCAAATAATATGTCTCAAAGGTAATCAATTAGCAGTAGCCCTTTACAATAATCTCTCTCTTTACAATGAAGTATTATATAAATCAATCATCCCTCTTAAGATATGGTTGAAAGAAATATCGGATAACAAAAATAATAAGAAAAAAAGTATGAAAAGCTCTAGACAAAGTTTTGCAAAAAACAGATTTAGCCACCCAAAGTGCGCTTTTTTTTTTAATAATTATTAAATTATTCAATTAAATGTAAGAATTAAAACAAATGACGAAATATAGAGAAATGGACAACAGCAAATGTTTTCGATATTAAAATTAAAGCAAACGATAAATTATTAAATTGAATATTATAACAGCTAAATGCAGGAGGTCATTCCTGACTATTGTTGATTGGTGTTTCATTGAATTGGTGTAAATTAATTAATTTAAATGCATGATTAAGTTATTCCTTTTCTTCCCCTAAGCGAAGCAGATTCGATCCTTATCTCTATTTACCAACTCCAAACCATGAGCGTAAGACAGTGTAACAAGTGCTCGAGTTATATGACGCATCTGAACTCGTCTGCAAAAAATTGGAGCATGTTGTCAAAAGGTTGGCCACCCCTGTGCTAGAGCAATAAAAATAATAAATTATATCAATAATATTATAAATATGAAAGGGAAATATTTAAAATTTTCTTCACATTTATTAAGTAAGATTAAATATGAATTAAATAAAAAAAATATACATATATATGGTATCCCGAAAGTAAATGAACAACTATGAAAATCGGTATTACAAGTTCAAAATCAGAAAATGCGCATACTCCAAGCGCTTATCCTATGTCGTAATTATTATAAAAAATTTTAAAAAATTAGTTTTTCGAGTTGAAGTTTATTTCGATAATGCTTCGCAACATAGAGTCTTCACAAGCAGATAAAACCAGAATTTGGCGTTTAAAGTGTAAAGGAATAAAGGTTTCTGAAATTTCTAAGCTCATACAATGCAGTAAATCTGATACAAATAATATCTTGTAGCAACGTGACACGTATACAACAAGGAAGCAAGCAAAGAATATCAAAGAAGACATCTCGATTGCAATCTTTGGAGGGTTGCTTCCTATAAAAAAAATGTCTGTCCGTCTAACCGTTAATAACCTAACCATCTCTCATCATTCACAAGCAAGAAAATTTCGTATTTGTCGTTGTATGTAGAGAACATCAATGTCAAAGCACATCATAGAGAGGCGTTACTGCTTTAGGCTAAGAAACACATACATTGGTAAGATTAATGGTTGACTGTTTCTTAGCGAGGAAAATAAATTCAATATAGATTACCCAGATGGTTGGGCTTATTATTGACACGACCTATGACGAGAACCTCGCTCTTTCTTTAGCGGATAATAAGGAAGAGAGTCTGCATAGTGCGAGACGTATACTGTGTCAACATCATAACTAATACGAGAGTGGTCTGAAAAGTTTCTGACCTAACAATGATGCTAAGCATTTTTTCTTTGAATTTATAATTATTTTTTTCACATGGTCTTGTAAGTGTACACATTTCTCCCAGCGATGATTCCATCTCTTTAACCCGTCCGAATAGTATTTGACATCTTTCTCTGCAAAATAATTGTTTACGAAGGTGTTGGCCTCTTCATTTGACGAAAATATCTGTCCTCCGAGCTCAGATATTCAAACGTTTTTAACTTACCATTTAATTTAATTGTATTTATATTACAATGAAGATTAGAAAGCCGTTGACATTTATTTTATTATTATTATTATAAAAAGGTAATATAAGGGAAACATTCTTGAATCAATCTTTTTTCAGTACAAAATTGGACATTTTAGTATCTTTCGAAGTAGCAGACTTAGATGCGCAGAGAAACATTCAAAAACTTCATATTTCGAAAGAAAAAAAATTCTGGCTATTATTACGAGAGATGAGTGATTATGTCTTGCTGATAAAATTTTAAAATCAAATTCAATATAATTACAATTAAATTGTTGTAAGAATTAATAAGAAGTTTTTTATACATAAACTCAAAGCAATCGGACATGTCTAGTTTACTAAGACGATCACCGTGGTTACAAACCAAATTTGTACGAGGAAAATGTCTTGGGTACTTAATTAGTAAAAATGTAGGATTGAAAGATATAATGGCACCCAAAACTTCTAGTGAAATGAAGGAACTGATTTTTGTTATTATAATAATTTAGTTTGTATCAAAGCAGCTCTAAGCTGGAAGTCATGAATTTTTTTTGAAATAGAGTCCTTTCGAATAATAAATAAATAAATTTCGAGCCACAATTTGAAGTAAATTTCATCTAAGTTTAGATGCACATATATAAGATTCAAACATACTTTAATATTATATTAAAGAGAGAAATAAAAAGATTTTATTAATGCTACTTTTAATTAAAAAAATTTATATATAATTACAATTAATTACTAATTACTTATTACACAATATATAAATAAAATATACTTTAATAGTTTATAGAAGTTTAGTTTTTATTATGTCGCATTAGAAGCAACACGAGGGCTATAGGGGACGGACCTCGTAATTTTGAACTTCATTGAAATGAGCTGGCAACCACCTCTCGTATCTTTCACACCACGCCAACGGGAGGACTTTGGGCCCCGAACAGATTTAACGTGCATCAGCCCCGGCTACACAGCGGGTCTTTAGCTGCCAAGGATCGAACCCGCGACTGAACGAAAACCACTGGCCAGGAATCCGAAGCCATGACCTCTAGGCTATCGCGGCCAGTTTATTGTAGATGTGTGGATAAAAATATACAATAAGAAAGTGCATTGATAAACACAAGAATAGTCAGAAGTTCCACATATTCTTTTATAATATGTCATAAATTGACTTTTTTAACTTTCTACTGAAATTAATTCTTTCGAGAATCTAGAATATTCGTATAATTCTAGATTCTAATTTTCTTTAACTATTGTGAGTTTACTCTACAACCATTTCAGAAAATTTTGCTTTATAAAAATTGAAATTTTTTTTTATGCCGAGATACTTTGAAAAACATGGATGCTGTATAGAGTTGCAACCTACATAATGCAATATCTTAACCAAAAATAAATTTTCACATGTTGTTAAAAAAAAAAAGAAAAAGAAAAAAAAAAAAAAAAAAAAAAAGGAAATGATAAAAACCCCTAAAGATCTAAAGTTCCGACAAAAAATACTTTTAAGAAACTGAAATGAGTTATTTATAAAATCGGTTGACTCTCAAGTGTTTTTGAAAAACATTAAGCAATCAGTTAAAAATTTCATTGAAAAAAGCTTATTTTAAAGAAAAATCTTATACGAATAACAAGAAAAACACGGAATATTTACTCTCTACACGATTACGTTATTACTCTCAGTTTTGATGTCATAAGAAAATAATTCTATAATACAATATAACCTCTAATCCCAGATTTTCCTTGACTAGCATCTGATAAATAGTTAATCAGTCCCACAGGAAATACTTGCTTCAGAAATTTCAGCGCGATCGTCTACGGTAAGATAAGATAGATAAAAGTAACATTATACTGTATAATATTAAAGTATTCAGTAACTTAATTTTATTGTACGAGTTTGTGAAAACATTTAGCTTTATTATCAAAAATTCTCAAGCAACCAATTCAATCAATAACTTTATCTATTGCTAGAGAGATTTTTAAAAACTTTTCAGTGAGATTGTTGTGAGTTAACGAGAAACGACTTGCTGTGAATGTCTGAAGTAACAATATATATGAAAGTATTATTTCAGGAAAGGATAGGATTTAAAAAAAAAAAAAGTTACAAAATTTTTACAGTAATTGTGCAAACTTAATTTACTTTTTAAAAAATTAAACATTTCTTCAAAAACCCTTCACGTTGTAAAAAATTCCAAAAATCATTATAAAACATGTTTAATCAAAGATTGTCTTTCAATGAACATGATGATCATGAGGAGGCAATTAATTAACATTTTATCTGATAATGTCTATACTATTAATACTTTCATAGAGCTTAACGGTCAAAGATGATTAAACGGTAAATCTATTCAGACTATGGTGATTGTTTATTAACGTCTCTCTAGAAGTAGCACGAGGACTATTGGCGGCAGACTTCGAAAATCTGAACCTCGGTCAAGTTACGAGGACGACACCTGAGCTAGAACTTATCTCCAAGCTTCCGCGATAGACCAACGGGAGGACTTGGGACCTCGACATATTTAACGTGCAACAGCCCCGCTACACGGCGGGTCTTTAGAGGCATCAAGGCTCGAACCCATGAAATAACGCTGGGCGCAAGTCTGCGACCATGATCACTACGCTACCGCGGTCATCTATTCAGAAGACACTAAAATGTTTCTTCGGAAGAGACGAGTTTAATTTTTTCTCAGTTATCATTTTTTACATAAATATTAATTTGTTTGTTTTCAACATGTTATAACATTGAATATAAAAAAAGAGAAGCATACTAATAATTCGATGAATGTGATTCAAATGAATTTGTATCACAAATATTTAAAGATGATTGATGAGAATATAAAAGAAAATGCAATTAATTAGATTACTCTCTTAATTGGACTGATGTATATGTTTTTTTTAATGTACGTTTTATTTTTATAATCCATGATTATACGTATGTGTGTTTTTAGAGAATAAAGCCAATTACCAAAAATTTACAAGAAAAACTACAAATTAGATATTTTACAAAGAATAAAAGTTTTTCCAAAAGTTAAAACTGCTACCAGAGATAAACCTAGCCATAATCCAAATTCATTACCTAAATAACTTAAGAGTTCTGGCCCGTTCCATTTGGGCTTCTGATCATAAACATGTCTTTCTAAGCTTAAATAAAAGATATTTAGTCTCAGAATGTCATTTATCGAGTTTTTCTTCTTAGAAAATGCTTTAGGTGATAAAACAACTGCAGATACTTTTTCATTTTAGTAAACAGAGTTGCAAGGTAATGGACAATCGCAAATCGGTCCGAACTGTGTCAGATTATTTAGAACGTCATCCAAACAACAAACTTTCTCCCTATTTGTTACATTTCAAGGTTTCTAGTCACTCATAATTGTTAAGGTCCGATCAATGCACCCACTATTCTCAAAATTGCGTTCTTGAATGCAGTTTCGAATGCAATCGTTTTTGTTTAGAATAAATTTTTTTCCTCCGAGCTTTGTAGTCTACACAGCGATCTTTATATGGAAATGGCAATCTATGAATGATAGCTTGTCTCAAAGATATTATGGCTTCATACCCTGGATCGACAATAAATCTATCTTCTTCAGGACTTTGAGTTTCACTTGGGTTGTGAATGAGCACATTAGAACCTTGAGTATGAACAGTTGAAAAAGATTTACAAGATTGAAGATTTAATTGTAAAATCAAACCACTATTTATTCCAGTCTCTGAATTTCGTAAAGGTTCTTTTCCAAGGTATCTTTCATTAAATGTTATACAGTTTCCAAAACGGTGATTAACAAAATAACTTAAATAGGTTGGTGAACAAGATCTACCATCGAAAGAACATTTTTCCAAAAAATTAGAAAGATTGTGTCCGTGCTGGAAGAGTGTTTCTTCATCCATTGCATAATATTTTAATTCCAATTTCAATGCATCGTCATTTTTTATACCCAGTAGTATATCTTTGTAATGTTCAAGCTTTGTACAATAGAATAAACTTTTTCGATTAGGTAATATCAATGATGTTCCAGATATGTATCTTTTCATTTCCATCCTCTTACAATCATTATCCTGTTGTCTCATTCTATTCAAATTGCAAACGCTGACAGCAGGAAATTCGAGATTTTTCTTTTGATCCATCAGAATGTTAACGACAATAGGATATTGCCAATACAAATAACAAAATTTCTGAACTTCATAAATACTTCCTACAAAACTCGCAACCAGTATTAAAAACCACACTACCTTAGCAAGATACGATGAAGAATAGCCAATCTGAGTGACAACATAAACAGAAGAATTATTCAATAAATATGAAGAAACATTGTGTATTTTTCTATCACGACAGTCATTTTGGTATGAATTATGAGCTAAAACAGTCTTTTTTTAGGTTTTTCAAAATTTCTATACCAATTATATTTTAAAAAGTTTCACACATTTGCTTCTTGATGTTCACTTATACCTTTCATACCTGACGCTCGAAGATAGTTCCTTTCTCTTTCGTTTATTATTTCTGAACATTTTATTCGAATTACATAAGCACGTATTAAAGCGGCAATTATTTTTCAAGATATACGAATAGAATTTTACATGATGAGAAAGGAGACAATGGCCTTTGTTGAGCTCCATATCTCTTATAATTAAATCAATGATATGAGAAAGCTACGTAAATTATGCAACATTTCAATAACCCAAAAGAATAATTACATCAATAAATAGACAACTTACGTTATTCTACTATTCAAATAATTTAACTTTCCTCTCCAATGAAAATAAAAGTTGAAGAAGAATACAAAAGCACATCATGTTTTTTGTTTTACTTAAAACTCATTATTTTTAAAACAAATGCATATTAAGACTGATACATACCACATTTAATACTTATTTTGACTTTTTATGATGATAACCAAATGTATTGAAACTAAATCCCCAGACATATAAACATTTTTTTTTCATACTTCTCTTTTATAATTAATAAAGTATTGGAAGACAATATTTTTTTCAAAAAAAAAAAAAAAAAAAAAAATCTTAAAATCTAGAAACAAATATACAAGTTAACATTTTTCTATTAAGCTAAAAAGTAATAATAATTGTCTACATAAAAGTGAAGAAAATATTAAGTATATCCAAACATTTAAGCTTAATAGCCTTTAAATGTTTTAAAAACGTAAATAAATGTATTTTCTTACATAATCAACGAACATAATTATTGCATTACTTCTAAGGGGGAAAAAGGCATTTACTTGTACTGCACAATTATTTTAAAAATATATAGTGACTCCGAATCTCCTTCTGAAATGCCTAAAATAAAGTTAAATACTTATTTAAGTTTAACATTTACATGAACTATAAAATACACATATAAATTATATGACTGTGTAACAAAAATGATGAATCGATAGTACTTTAACTGAATTTTTACGCCAGATCTCTAAATTTCATTTCCAAAACTGAATTTACACCCCATAAAATCGCGATTTTGCTACCATTTTTTTTATTATTATTAAATCAATTTAACAGTTTTGTTTCCTTAAGATATCAATATTTGATTTCTAGGAGATAAAAAAATATTTTTTAGAAAATGAGCTCCAAAACTAAAATGAATGTTGAAATTCTGAAAATTATCATTCAAATTTCAAGAAGGTAAGTCATTATGTGACATTTCAAAAAAAAGATCAAAGAAGTCACACATGCGTACAAAAAATTTGAGCAAATTACTAATAAACCTGGAAGATCAAGAAAAAGGATCCTCTTTTAGTTCGATGTGGAAGAGGAACATCTTTCAAGAAGTAAGGGGGAAAAAATCTAAGGTGAGAGCTTTAGAAACTGTCTAATCAACTTTTACACTAATTGGAAGAGAGTTCTCAGAAACAAATAATGATGATCACATAATCAGAAGAAAACTCTTCATTTCCTAAGTTTTTTTTTTTTTTTTTTTAAAAAAAAAAGAAGGATTTCATTAGTTAGAAATCATGTTTCAAAGCCACAATGTTTCTGTGCGTGGAATATAATATTCAGTACTCAAGTCAAATTCAAAATTTTTGGGAGTGATTGTCGGTGTTATGGTTGGGAAGAAGTCGAACTCTGAATTGCTGCTCCAAATCACCGCCCATACTGTAAAACATGGAGGTGGTTAGGTTCTTTTATGGATTGTATGTCTGCTAAGGAAGTAGGAAAATTAGTTTTTATTGATGGAATCGTGGATGAAATGAAATATAATACTTCCCTTAAAATCCAGTAAATAAACTTTCCAGCTCTGCCTGTAATGTGGCGTTTTTACATAGACATAAACTTTACAGGCATTATTTTTTGCCTTCTACTCCGATGGAATACTGTATATTATCAATACGAAACAGTATTATTTTTTCATTCATTTTAGTGTTTGTGTGTAATTTATTAAATTTTATACAATAATACAACACAGCTTTTACAGTTCACATGCATTTTTAGTGATTTTCCAGTAAGATTGATTATTAATATATATATATATCCGAAGTACAATTTTAAAAAGTGCTCAGAAATCAGGGTTGCATTTTATATGTTCCAACAAGATGATTATCAATGCAATTGAAAGCTTGTGGTCTCAGTCTAAGAAAAATATGCTCAAAAACATAATTGTAAGAGCAAAGAACAGTTAAAAAAGAATATTACAAGAAGAATGGATAGAAATATATATTGGCAACTTAAACCTTTGTCAACACAATGCAAAACCATTTTGAAAGCCTTTCTAAATATAAAACGATACGAACAAAATATTAATTTATGTTCTTTTAAAGAAAATATACCAGTATACTCATTTTGTGACTTAGAAATCTGTAACTTCTACATAAAAACAATGGTAATAAAAATATTACGAATTTTTAATTTTCGTTTTTTTATCTACCTAATTTCTTCATGTGTAATTTTATACCTTTAAGAAAGAGTATGAGTGGTACACACTCAATTTTGGAAGCCATTGTATCTTTATGAAAGTTGTCAGAAATTTTCGACCTTAAACGAAACTTGAAGATGGCTAGTTTCTAGTTTAGTTTTTATTAACGTCGCACTAAAAGCAACACGAGGGCTATTGGCGATAGACCTCGTAATTTTGAGCCACAGTCAAGTGACGAGGACGACACCTGAGCTGACACCCCCCTCTCCCAACATCCACACCAACGGGAGGACTTTGGGCCCCGAACAGATTTAACGTGCATCAGCCCCGGCTACACGGCGGGTCTTTGGCGGCCAAGGATCGAACTCGCGACTGAACGAAAACCGCCGGCCGCTAGTCCACAACCTTGACCATTAGGCTACCGCGGCCCAACTTGCAGATGGCAGCAGGCGTCAATAAAAGCTAGGGAATGTGGTTGCGAATCTTTTGACTGCTACTCACCAAAAATTCAGCCAGTTCGGACGCGCAGTTGTTGTTTGACAATCGTTTGAGCATGTCGATACGAATATTTTTGTGAAAATGGAGAAAATCGAATATCGAGCTGTCATTAAATACTGGTTTTCGAAAGACAATACGCCTACACGAATCAAAGATGAGTTGGACGTTGTGTACGGGGACTCAACATCCTCATTTACCACCGTGAAATTTTGTGCAGCTGAATTTATGCATGGCCGTACCAGCTTGGGAAAAGATAAACTTTCAGGATCTACGGAAACTGCAATCACTGACGATAACATCACTAAAGTTCACCAAATGGTGCTAGACGACCGTCGAAATAAAGTGTGAGTACAGGCTATGAATATGAGGAAATAATGTGTTTGTCATATACTGAATCAAGATTTAGGCATGAGAAAGATGTTCACGCATTAGACCCAAAACGTGATTGAATGAACATTTCCAACGTTCTGTTAGCGCAGTTTAAGCGTAATTAATGAGTTTTGGCACCGCTCAAGTACTGTGGATGAAACTTGGGTACATCGTTATACGCCAAAAACAAAAATACAGTCAAATCAGTGAACTGCGAAGGGGAAGTGAGTGAGTGTGAATGTTATTGGCGCAAGAGCCAGATGTGTCTATGCTGCGCCAAACAAGATGTAACTGTGGTCTAGACGTGAAAAAATTGAAAAATCGGTTGACAAGAAAGAGGGTCGAAGATAAATATTGCTAGGGTAACCCGGGGGTGCGTCATTCGTGTTTTCCAAAGACAGTAAACCCCATAGGAACGAAAAAGGTCATCAGTATGCCTCGGGGTCATGATGTCCGTACTTGTCAAATGAAACTGCGAAAGGGGAATAGGCTCCAAAAAAAAAAGCAAAAACTGTTTTTTCCATTGGGAAAGTGATAGCGACTGTTTTTTGGGATAATCACATCTTAATCAATTATCTTCAAACAGGAAAAAACCATTACAGGAGCATGATTGATAAGCTCAAGGCAGACATTACAGTAAAATGGACACATTTGCAGAAAAAAATTATGCTACATGAAGACAATGCGCCGTCTCACACCTTAGCGGTTGCAAATACGGTTTGAATTGCTTAACCATCCTCTTTATTCACCAGATCTAGCCCCAAGCGACTTCTTTTGTTCCTTAATCTAAAAATTGTGCTTGGAGGAGAGAGATTTTCATCAAATGAGGAGGTCATAATCTTTGTAAATAATTGTTTTACAGAGAAAAGACGCCAAGTGAAAGAGATGGGAGTATTGCTGGGAGTAATGTATACCCTTACAAGGCGACTATGTTGAAAAATAGAAATTTAAAGGAGAAATGTCTAATATCCTTGTTATGTTAGAAATTTTTTAGACCACCCTCATATTCATATTTAATTAATAGTGTTTTAGATAGTTTCTGTACTTTCTAAAAAAAATTTATAACTATTTAATTTAAATGTATACTTTAATCATCTCTATTTTGTAGAATAATGTTTACTTGCCTTTTTTTTTTTTCAATATATACATACATACAAACACTCAAAATAGTCATTCAAGCAATTTTAGACAAATTAATTCGTACATTTAACAGATGTTACTCATAATCATGTGCAAAATTATAACACAATGAAATCTTTTTCTAAATTTTTTATTAGTAAAATAATACAAAATAAGTATTTTAGAAACAAGAGAAATATCACCATTTAAAATAGCAAAATATTGTAGAACAATAAGCATTTTCAACAGATGCTCATAATAAAATTGTATAAATTAGTTGATTAATAGAAAATCCTGAGGGGAAAAAAGTCTTGTGACCATTAATAACTTTTGTTAGCCTGAAATACATAAGCCTCATTCCACTGGCAAAACCTCAGATCTAATTCTTCATATAAAAAATTGTAAAAATTAAAATGCACATAAAATTTCTTATTGATGTTGAACACACAGAATATCTCACTATGATGAATTACTCTTCCAATGACATTCTTGAAAATCATTTTCAGATTTCTTAAGAATTAATATCTATCAGCACAGTACTACAAGAATATCTTGTGAACATTTGACGGAACTGCTGAAGTCATTGCAGCAGGTTAAGTGACACTGAGTTATGAATTCAAGATTTGAATTTGCCAAAGAATCTTTATTTATAATAAAGATGTTGAACCACATTAATGAGTTTGCATTCAAAATCTTGAAATGGCACAGACAGGAGGCTTGGTGAAAAAAAATGGAGACTAAATCAAGACAAGTGTCAACCAGATCATCAGATTATTTTTTGAAACTACTAAGTCTATCACCAATTTATCCTTCTAAAAAAACTTATTGCTTACTCTGGAAGTGGCTTTCAGTTTCAGTTTTTATTAACTTCACTCTAGAAGCAACACGAGGGCTATTGGCAATGGACCTCGTAATTTTGAACCTCGGTCAAGTGACGAGGATGACACCTGAGCTGGCACCCCCTCATAACTTCCACACCACACCAACGGGAGGACTCTGGGCTCTGATAGATTTAATGTGCATCCACCCCGGCAGGTCTTAAGCAGCCAAAAATCGAACCAGTGACTGAATGAAAACTGCCAACCACAAATCCGAAACCATGACCACTAGGCTACCACAACCACACTCTTGAAGTGGCATTGATATAAGTATAATCAACAAATAAATGGAATGTAAAAAATTAAATGATTATTATATTAACACAATGAATAATTCTACAAAACAAACATCATATATCACAGGTTTTAGTAACAATTGAACAACAATGATACTTTTTGCAGCCCAATTAAGGAATGCAGGAACTGAATTTCATTATTCAAAAACAGGTTCATACATTCGAAGAACTTAAACAAAATCAATAACTTACTAAACACACAAACGTGTAAAATCACACAAAATTCATACAATTGTATATATGCACAAAGTAACAATGATTTATAAATGTTATTGCTTTCAAAAATATCATCTAAACAACAAT
>BMAW01098605.1:178250-204333 GCA_019974015.1 Nephila pilipes | reverse complement strand
CCAAAAAACTCAAATTGACCATTATATATATAAGTTGGCATACACATAGATGCTGATCAAACATATAATTAAAAAATATATTTGAATAGGATGCTATTCAATAAAAAATTGGTTTTGAGAAACAAAAAAAAATACTATTATTCATCTGAATTTTTTTACAAAATCGTAAAAATGTAAAATAAAGAGATAACAAAATTAATTTTACATCAAAAATTTAAATCTACAAGAGGAATATAAAGAAAATAACATACATTAAAATAGTTTTACATTTTTTAAGAGACTGTATAATTCTCCAGCCATTAAAAATTACACAACAGCAAAAAAATTGTTCAATTTAATAACATAAAAATTCTCAATATTTTGAGCAAATTTATAATATGTTCCATATATATCTTCCATTTATTTAATTTTTTAATTTGAAAATTTTATTGAGTTCAAATGTTAATATTTAACATCCACAAAATAATTAATTTGTATGGTAAAATAAAGCAAATTTAAATTTTAAGAATTGATATTTAACATTAGGATACATTAATAATTGTTTAAAAATATTTCTTTTAGGATTCAAAACATTTGTCTCCTAAAGCCGTATAAATATCATATAAAAATAGCCATTACAAATAAACGAAAATCCTTTAGCTTTAGAAAAACTGTATAATATCCATAATTTTTTTAAATACTAAGTAGTTAATTGCATACTTAGGCAAAAGAAAAAATAATGAAACACTTCATTCAATATTTCATTCTTGCTTTTACAACAATCGTGTAAATTAAAAAAAAAAATGACTCTGACAATTACATACATATGGATTTTTTTTCTTGCAGATTTTTAATAATTTGTAAATAACTAACAGTTTCGATTATTATAACTGCTTTGTAAGTTTAAAAAAGATAATAGAAATGCTTTATGCACTGATGAATAAATTCAAAATATTTTTCAATTGATGCATGAAATATAAGCACACATTAATCTGATTATGCTTTAAGGAATACATAGCAGTTAAAAATTGTATAATTCATCAAATTATTTTAGAATGCATTATTAATGAAAAATATATAATTTTTGAAATCATCAATTTTAAAACATTCTTACATGAGTTCAGTAACTTTTAAAGATTAAAAACACAGATACATATATTTTCATAACAGTTCAAAAATAATGTAATAAAATAATTCCAACACTCAAAATAGTATATCAAAAGCATTGCAGACCTTTATCGAATAAGTTCTAAATATATCATATGATGTCAAGTAATTGAGAAGAAAGAAACAAAAACTATTTGAAAACAATTGTAACAAAGATATATAACAGTAGTAAAAATATTTGTAAAATTTACTTAAAGGGAAAGTATATATATACATATATATACACACACACACAGAAGTATGTCTTGTAAAAGATACATTTACTTAAGGGACAAAATGTTTGTTCCACTGGATGTCCTTTATTGAGAGGTACTGCTGTATATTTATGTATGTATATAGAAATTTACTAATGGAAGACAATTTATTACCTATTTTATCACCATTGCTCATATAAAAATGGTTACAGGTAATTTTATATTACATTTTTTAAAAAATTCATAAATATTAAATCTTCAACAGAGATATTTCTGAATAAAATAAGCTTAAAAATTAAGAACTTGTGAATAAAAAATACTTGTTCAAGAAGTTTCTGATTCAGTTTTATAATTTCATAAGCGTTCATTTTTTCCCTTTAAAAATAGGAAACATCAGCTACCTAATAAATTTGTATAATGATGAATCTAAATATTACAATACAAAATTTTGCTTGCATGTATATGTAGAAGGTTTTTCAATATTTAACAAATAAATGCCTCAAAACATAAATATCTCATACTAGCACAATATATTAACATTAAAAAAATTTTAAAATCTGTGAAAAAAGAATATAAAGTAGACTAATAATCCGCACAAAAACACCATGTGTTTACTTTTTAAAATATCATTCAATCATTCCTAAAAATAGCTTGACTAAAAACTTCCTTGCCTTAATGATACTAAAAATCTGGTTTCATATTTATAAAAAAATAAATTTATTGGAATGTCTTTAATTCCTAACACAATAGGAAGTGTGCAATATCCCTGAATTATATTTCAAGAATAAAATCTTGGAAATTTTTTTAATAATAAAATTAAATTGAAACTGCAAAATTTGCAATCATCTAAATAACTATAAAATAATTAATTTCATTCTCAGAAAAATGTACAGAAATTACAAACTGGAACATGAAATAAAAATAGTTTCGGCATAACATATGTCTAAAATCTTGCTAAGGGTTTTTAAATAAAAGGGAAAAGATCCATTTTTCCCCCTTAGATAACGAAAGAATGCAATTTGTAGCAAAATGGATCTTTTCCCTTTTATTATATATATATTGCATAAAAGCAAGATTAAAGATGATACTTTTCATTTCCCATAATATTCCATGCAGCAAAGCTATAGGGTTAATTAGATGCAATCATTACAGAAAATTACATGTACATAATTGAAATATTTTAAACAGCAGTATAAAAATACTTAGATTAAAGGAAAATATGCAATATTTGTCCCATTATAAAAGTTTTACTCCATAAGAATATTAGTCATTATATTTTCCATTCAACAGTTTCTAACAACCATTTTTGATTAGAGCTACCATCACAAATTTGTAATGTTAATGCTTCTGGTCTAGTTTTAGATGGTATATCCAAACACAAATTGGATTTAGTATGAACTAGTGTTTGTTTCTGAAAGAGAAAGAAAAGCAAGGAGTTAAAACAATGATGAGATATTTGAGAAAATACATATTATAACACAGATCAGCAAAACATAGAACATTTTTATTAATCACATTTAAAAATGTCAACAAATGAAACAATGTTTAAAAAATATTTTGGGCCAAATATATCTGTTTTGAAGAATAATGAATAGTACATAAATGGATATCATTTTAATTACTTTTCTCAAAGGCATTAATAAACATTTAGATTAAAATATCTTTTGCAACACAAATTTTTTTAGTATTTCAAAATTACTAAAAAATTACAAGGCCCTTAATTGTAATTTTCTGTGCATGTATTGAACTTTTTTTTTTTTTTAATTTCCTTCTTCCACTCATAACATTCTTCATTGACATTTAGTTATTAAAACATGTGCAACAAAATTATATACAAAAGAACTATAACATACAATCTTAATTTTTAAAAATGACACAATGAAGCTCTTTAATTAATCTAAACTATATTTTTAAAAAAATTAAAGCTTTTCTTTACCTTAATAAAGTAAATCATTTTTAAGGGAAATTATATTTATTTTCCCTCCATTGGTTTTTGAATAATGTAATATCTTACCGTTGCTTCATATTTCCAATTTTGTCGTAACATTTCATTGCACGCCAACATAACAACATATGTATCCTCAGCACCTTCAGGAGAATCTAAGCAAACAGACTCATCAGTCATAATTTGTCCTTTTTCTGTGTAGACAAAAAGCTAAAAAAAAAAAAGGGGGGGGGAATACAGTTTATGAATATGCAATAACATCTAGAATTACAACACTTTACCTTTAAATTATTTTTAAAACCTTTAAAAAAAAAAAAAAAAAAAAAAATTGGGTCTTTTGTAGTCGGAATGAAAATTTTGTGCAGATTATAAAAATCATAATTCAAAATCAGTTTCATTCTTTTTTCATTGGATAAAGGTATAATGTTATAAATCAAACATTACCACAAATGATTTAGAAAATTAAATTATTTTAATCACCTGTCATAGTATAAGATGAACTAAACATAAGCACTCAATATAAATGGTTAAAAAATGAGAAGCAATTCATGCTTTTACTTTTTTTTACATAAGGAACAAAATATAAATAATTTCATAATTCATTTACATAATATTTTTTAAAAATATATACTAAATAGTTCAGTACAAATAATTCTATTTCTATCTTTTCAAATAATGCAATATGATAAATTTAAATAAAAAGCTTTTTTAAAGAAATGTATCTTATCCCCTATTATTTCTAGGTTATCTTTCAAATACAATCCAAATTTATTACTACTTTATAAAATCATTGGTATATTTTATACTAATAAGTTGCAATAATTATATAATCAACTTAAATACTCAATCTGCAGTTGAATGTCTTAATAAAAAGTAGAAAAGTGTCATAGGTACATAAAATTATGGCGAAATATATTGCTGTTAAAAGAGATATATCTTCAAAAATAATTTAATCATTTCATCTTTTAAATAAAAGAATATTATATTAAATTACAAGAATTGAATACATATAAAATATTCACAATCATATATTTTGTTATATAATCATCTTGTTTAAAGAATATTATTAAAAAAAATCTAGGATTTCATGGAACCTACCTGCTTAGGATATATTTCAAAAACACATGATGCTAATTTCATTTTCCCAACTACATGCTGATTGGCTGATCCACTTCCTTTTTGAAAGCATTTTCCATTTTTTAAATTTCTAATCTAAAAAGAAACTCCAAATTATGTATACTTCAAATACATAATTCTACGATGAACCATTAATTGCTTTTAAGAAATTTAAAGCATACAATAAGTTGCATCTAATTAATTTAAATAAACAAATTATTATACATAACACACATTCAAAATATTACTGGATATAAAAAAGAATACATATAAGAAAAGTTGTTACAGAATACAACTTCAGAACAAATTTAAAAATGATATAAAATGCATACACTAATAATTGACAGAAACATGGGCAAACCTAATATGAAACTATATGACAAAAATTAAAAACATCTAGAAGCCAATTCCTCTTTTTGCAACAAATATAAATACAGGATGCAAATTAAAACTTAATAAAAGTTATAGATAAAATAAAATTGTACATGGCACAAGAATATTTTATGCATGTTATCTGCTTAATTTTTATTAAATAATTTTTTTGTTAAATGAATTTCACATTTAATACATTCAAATCTTAAGAAGGGAGAGAGTTGCAGGAAATTATTAAAGAAGCTATTAATAAATACTGAGCCAATTAATTATTTTTAAATAACATAGAAAAGGAAGAATTTTACTTTAAAGGTATCATGTTAGAAAATTTCTGTACAAAATAGTCAAAAATAACCAAAGTCAACAAAAACTGTAAGAACATAGGAAAGCAGTAGACAGTAGGATTAAAAAAAAAAAAAAAAAGATGCACGAAGACCTTTCACACACAGATTAGTTTAAATATATACACTTGCATAGAATAAACATACACAAATTGAAAAGCAAGCAAAATTTCTCTAGAAAATGACTCTGAAATAACAAGAAAAATATAGAAGAAACAAAGTCGGTATAAACTGTAAAGAAATAAGGAAAACAGTATACAGCATGATTTAACTAAAAATGAAAGATGCGCACACACATATAAACTTTAAATGTATGCATTTGCATAGAATAAACTTTTATAAATTGAAAAATAAACAGATATATATTAATCTTTTAAAAAACTAATTTCATGAAATAAATACCTTCCCAAAAAATCTACCATCTATTGGAAGAAAATGCTCTGGCCAAATATTTTCCAGATACCACTTGAAACTTTTACAGTTCAATCGTTCTCGCAATTTTAATCTGGAATCCACATCTATATTTCGATTTGTCTTAGCAGCGTCTAAATTCCAAGATAAGTAAAATAATGTACAAAAACCTGTAGTGTTCCTCTACATGCTTAATGTAAATACTTAATATTTCTTTTGCAAAACATATAATACATGTGTCATCTAATTTCAAGCTTTAAAAGTTAAGCCTGATTATTGCATTTAATTAAGACTAATATATTAAATTTAACTTTCTATAAGTTATTTCAAAAAATATCAATTCATATTGTACACAAGTAAATGTTAATTCAAAGCTACAACATGAAAGTAATTTATTCTGCTTTAAATAAATGCTGTTTTTTCTTTTTTTTTTCAATATTTTTAAAAATACAAAAAGGACAAAGGAAATTGTTTGTCTTTTTTATATTCAATATATTTTTTGTTTATTCATAAATTGTAACATTGTGACAATGATTCTAGCACAAGACAGTAGGAATCTAAATAGTTATCTTTATCAGCAATGTAAAATTGTCGTAAATATATAAACCAGCTTAGTAATTTTGATTTCATATTGCTTCATTAATTTTGAACTACAGTTATACAAAGAATTTTTGAAAAATAAATTTAAATTTTAAGCCACAGTTAAATGGCAAAGATGCATGCATGTGAACAGACACCATTCTTCCCAGACCACATTATTCCATGACTTACAGCTGTAATACATATAACATGTGACACTCCTATTATTCTATATTATGTTTATTCAATGTTTGATAAAATCAAGTTTTGGCAATACAATTCTACATCTACTACAAATGCTAATTTGATAAAGAATTTAACACTAGAACAACCAGAATGGTAATTTCAACAGCAAAGTTACTTTCAGTAGCAATCTTAAAATGTTTGTGTCAACTCACTGAAACGTTTTTAGAGAATTCTATAACAAGCATTAAATATTGTACAATATCATATAACAAGCACAAAAATCAATATTCTACTTATATTATGTTTAACCTTAACTTGGCAGTACAGAAAAAACTAGCTTGGGCAATTCACAGCCATTATCATAGAAATTCAGGCTACAATGAGTTGACTATAACTAACAAAATTCACCAAATTTGACGAGGAAAGAAAAAATGCAGACAAAAAAAATTTATTTGTTTCATTATAAGTATGTATCTTTAATTCTATTTGCTCATTTATTACATCTGTTAATAAAACCAAAATTTCTATCATGTTTAAAAATCTTCATCCAATCCATTGCCAAACTTAGCTCCCAATTAACTTTATGAATCATTATTAAAAATTGCTTATACTATTTATCACAATTCAAATAGTTATACAAATAGGATGGCTTAAAAAAATTTTTTATATAAATAATAGTGACAATAAGAAATATATTTGTATTACAACAATATTAATAGCATCACTGCATTTACAGATCATCAGTACTCTATAGTTCTGAATCGCTATCAGTAGAATCACTGCTCACAAATACAATGAAGTTTTGATTTTCTCACATTTCATCAAAAAATCCTTCAATTCCCCACATCTTTCTCTTTTTGGTTACATGATTAATGTATTTCATCCAATTTTATACAGAGACCTTCTCTATTCCTAGAATTACGAGATCCTTTACTTCTTTAAGTTTAAAAGTTTTGTTTTCCCTTGTAACATGTCCTTTCACTTGGCTCTAAATCATCTAAATGAGATTGAACTCGCGATGATAAGGGGTTAGTCTTAAAACTTTACGGTCAAATGCTTCTGCAATTGCTTCAACTCTATAACTGTCATACAAATGCTTTACTTCACTGATTTTCTGCAAAAGTTCACTTTTTATCATATCTTGGTAGTACATAATTTTTTTTTCCGATAACCACTCTTGAATTGCACTTTTTCCCCATGAACTTGTGGGAATTTTTTCCTTCTTTACAGAATGGTAGGGGGCACTCTCCATCACAATGATGCTATTGGGTTTTAATCTTGGCATGGCATTTTCAACCCATTTTTCAAAAAATAGTTACTATCCATTTCTTCATGATAATCCCCATATTTTTTCCTGATAAAAATATCTGTCACAACTCGAACAAATCCTTTGTTACTTCAAATGTGTTATGATAAGTCTCCTTTTTTTAAATTTAAGTGTCATCGAACCTACTGCTAAATTAGAAGAGGAGGCTTCATAATTGCTTTCAATTTTTGTGTCTTGCTACACTCCACACAAAGAATGTCCTTCATCCACCAACAATTCATCCAAATAGTATATTGACGTATTTTCTTTCTTTGACTCCCTATTTTTTCTCAAATAATTTCTGCACCATAAAATGATGTCTTGTCTTTCAATAAGCACAGTCTGTCTTTTCTTTTTCAAATGAAAATTCCATGGTTTTGAATATCCTATACAAGGTAGTCCTGCTCATGTTTTTTGAAAAATATCAGTATCATCATTCCTTTCATAGCTTTGTCTAATGTAGGAATCTCATTTCTATGAAAAAACTATGAATTTTTCCTCAAATGCAAGACAATGTAAAATAATAATGCTTCAGCCTACAGCACTTTCCTGCGGCACAAGGTTGTTTTTTTTTCTCCAGGAGAACTTAAAAGTCTTATTTTCTTTTTTCAAATGAAAAACTGTTCTTTTAAAAACACCAGTTAATTCAGAAGCCTTTTCGATGATATGGATTGACAGATTCTTGAGTATTTTCTCCTTGAAGTCGAAAATAAACAATCCATACATTTCTCTGGACTTCTCAAGATCGATTTTCCTCGCTTTGATGGAGTATACAGTATGGTCAGTCACATTCCTTTTTCAGACATATTTAGAATGTCAAACAAAAATGAAGAAAATAGAATGAGAGATAAGAATTGTAAATATGAACAAGTATGAAGTGAATGGCATAGAATTGGCATGGAAGATTAGCAAGTTTGCCAGGAAAATTACCATGAAACCGATTTCCAGCCAAACTGAAAACCCATTACCTCACTGTTTCAAAAATATTCATTCACTTAAATTAAAAAATAAATGGTTTTAACCTATTATTGACATGAAATATATCCTTAAAATCACAATTTCTATAACATATGACTTTTTTTTTATTTTAAATTCCAATACAAGATAGAACCATTTTTCCAGTGGATTAGTACATTTTCTACTTTCCCAATGATGCCAAGATAAGGTAAAACAGAATATAGAACAGATGAAGCAATCAAAATGACAGCCATAGAGATTTGATGCCTCTTGTACTGTAATACCCTCTTTTTTTCTACTCAACTTTCTTTTTAATATTCCATTCGTGCATGTGCTTGTTTGCAATTGTCATTATAGGCAATTAATAAATGCAAATTAGTAATATTATATCAAGTATTAACAACTGCATATGCTCCACAATTATTTTTCAGCACCTCGTTTGAAAGGACTGGTAAGTGTTCATTTTTTTTTTTTAACTTTATGAAAATTGAAGTGATGATGATGAAAACAGTAATTCACAATTTTAAGATTCCTTCTGAAATATTCTATTAGTAAAAGAAACATCTATTTTTTGTGCAATGCATCTCAATCAAAGAGAGCTGCTCCTAATTTTAAAAGACATACTCCCAAAAGATTCTTATCAAAAGTTCTCTAGAGCAACTAAAAAAAGTCATTGTTTATGGGTGTAAACAAACAAAAGAAAAATGCTTGTGTTTAGAGCACTATGCAGAGAAGCATTAAGATAGCTGATATTCCAAAAAAACTCCCATAAAAGATAAATTTGTAATACTTCACTGTGGAGAAATCGCTTGGATCAAAGGAGCTGAATGTACTCGGTGCAATTGGTTTCAAAGAACCTACTTACATATACAGCTAACAACCATTCTACATGGTTAAAAATACTGGAGATTCTAGTGTTAAAGAGTCTAATAAAATCAAAAGTATAGGATCTAAAAGTAAATTCAAAATGCAATTTCAAAAGAAGGGAGGGAAGCAATTGACCTAATTTTTTAAAACCAGTTAATCTCTTAGCTGGTATACAAAAATATTACATACCTGGATTCATTTTGAAATAAAATGTTTTCCACTCATCCATCCACACTGCAGCAGCTCTGGCAAGATTTTGATATAAAACAGCTCCGACACCACCAGGTCGTGGAAATGTATAAGGAGAAGATTTTCGAAAAACATGTCCAACGTGAGAACAAGGAGCAATTTCTATGCTTCCACCACACTGCCAAACCTAATTTAAACAACATAGTCTAAGATTTTTCCAGCTCAATAATTTTCAAAATTCATTTTAAATTTTCTTATTAATTAAATACTGTAATTAATTTTTTGAAACCATGTACTCACTCGGAAGGACATTTCAATATTTTCTCCACCCCAAATGTCCATTTTTTCATCATAGCGACCAATTTCTTCAAAATATGATTTATCAACAGAAAACAAACCTCCTGCCATTGCAGGAGTCCTAAAAATACAGATTGTCCATTATTTATGCAAATTTGAACTGATGATTATTTAAGTGAGAAAAATTAAATTAACTAACTTGAATGGAACAGTAGTATTGTTTCTTCTACTAATAAGCACACTCTCACTAACAGGATACCATCGAAAATGCAGTTCCCAATTAAAAGCACCCCAATGTAATTCAAAGCTTCGCACATATTGGAATGTTTCATCATGGATAATATCTATTACTGGACATACAATTCGTGACCTGAAGAGTAATTTGAATTTAAGATTCAAGAGAAACTAAAAAATTCTTCATAAATATCTCAGTGAAGTTTGGACAAAAGAAAATAGAATCGATGTTATTTATATAAAAATTATATTAATTAAAAAAATACCTTTCTTCAGCAATACGAGATAATAAAGGTTCTAGCCAACCAACTGAACATTCACAATGTGCGTCTAAAAAAGTTAGAATTTCTCCTCTGGCTACATTAGCCCCAAGTAGACGTGCTTTTATGAGTCCAATTCTTTTAAAAGATCGAATAATTTTCACAGAGACTGGGAGATGAGAAACATATTCATCCAAAGGTTTTTTTAAGAAAGCTGCAATAATATAATAAAATTTTTAGAAGTTATTGAAAATTAAATAAATTTGATTAAAAAAATGTAATAAAAAAATGTTTGACTAATGTTTTTGGCTCTAATTTCTTACTATTAAAAAGATAGTCTATTAAAAATGTGAAATAAATCACATTTACTAAAATCACATTTTCTTACTAATTCAAGGCATATTGATTTAATTTAATACATTATGAGAGCTTTTATATGCATGTGAAACCTCTTCTGTACTTAAAAATTTTATTACACACTTAAAATTTTCTTCCAAAACTAATTTAAAAACAGTAGTTATTACTGTGTGTTTGTCATACACTACATATGTTATTGAAACTCTTTTTGTTTTTGTTTCATATTTTCTTGTTTACAGGATATAATAGGATATGATGTTGGATAATTTCAGTTATAAATAATTAATAATGCTTCATTTGATATTATGAAGATTGACAGCATTAATATTTGAGCTTTAAAAATAAATTTCAGTAATTGGAAATATTAACACTCAATAAGTTTTTTTTAAATTATGAGAATAAATTAAAGAACCTTTCCATCAATAATCTGATTATTGGAGTAATCATCATAGTATTATCATAATTTATTCATCCTAATTAAAATTTTAAAATGTTGTGACAAAATTTAAAAGTACAACTTATTTAAAATAAAATAGTCTGCTTCGATTAACTCTTTACCAAAATAACTAATCAATCTAATACTTGAATATATTTGATAAAATTAATTTTCTTATTTCAAAATCATTCAAATTTAAACTAATCATGAACAATGAACTAAAACATATTTTTATCTAAACTTATGAAAAACATTTTAAAAAAAATTACAAAATTAATTTTAAATAATTACCTTTCATTTTACACAAATTATATTCCATTGTTTCTAATTTACAACAAAAGAAGAATTAGCATTACAATCAACACATTGACTGTATTACTCCTTTTCATTTTGTCATGTAGAATGCAAGTCAAATAAAGAGAGTGGAATTTAATCTCAACTCAGGAACTTTTATTTATCCAAAGTATTAAAAACTATCAATTTATTAGGAACAATAAAAAAAATTAAGATTTACTTTCGATTAACATTAAATGAAGATAATAGGATGCAAGGCAGAATTGGAAGATGAAAATCTATATCTCTAATTTACAGCTTTGTGAGGTATATATATATGTATATATATATATGTGTATATATATATATATATATATATATATATATATATATATATATATATATATATATATATATATATATATGAACAGGATGCACTTCACTTCAGTTCATCCTTCCCTGCATAAGTTCTCAAGAATACATATGGCTCACAGACGGACTTCTGTTGGCCATGGTCGAATGAAACCTGTGGATCCAAGTTTAATAGAATGCAGCTAGTGAATAAATATACGTTTATGGTGCAATCTAGCTTTTATGAGCTGAATCTAGCTTTTGCACCATTGTCAGAAAATGAGTATTGCTACAATATCTCTTCCCCAGTAATAACTCAAATGTCTGTGTAACATCAAGTTTACAGAACAAATTAATATAGAATTCAGCAGAATAAATAAAACTGATGATGCAAGCAAATCAAACACATGATCTAAGTAAATGTTAATGAAATCACTACTTTAACTATGTAGTTTTAAAGAGTAAGATGTATAATATTTTTTTAAATAAATTTATAAAATATTTTAATTGGTACAATGTTTCTCCATTTTGTTATTAGTCTTGTATTGTGAATCAATTGGTTTTTTTTATGCTATATTTCAACTTTGTGCAGAGAAAATTCATAAGCTCAGAACATATACTTCTATAAATAAAAAAAAAAAAAAGAGTTTCTCCCATTCTATATGCTCTTAAAAATATTTTTAAAAAAATTCTAATATACAGTTTAAAAAATAATAGCTTTAAAGTTTTGAACTTCATAAAATAAAATTAAAAAAGAAAGTTAATTCTAAGAAGAAAACAATATATGACTGTATATAATATACAAACCTCTAGTACTAGCATCATCTACAAGAATTATTTCATTGATTACTGCCAATGGAGATCTATTAATAATGCTGTGCACTGTTCTTAACAAGGTTGACCAGGCCTCATTGTGATATACTATAATGATACTTGTTGATGGCAATTTATGAATGTCATAATCTTTATCTCTGCAACTAAAGCAACAGACATCATTTCAAAATAAAAATAATAAAAAATTTCAAAATATGCAGCTATGTGTAATTAAACTATTTTAAATTCACATAAAAAATGGCTAGATTAAGAGCAAGTGTAAGTGAGCCAAGTATAAAAAAAAAAGTTAAATTACTGATATACGATACAAAATGAAAATCTTTTATACTGTAAAAAATTGAAATATAATCTAAAATTAAGCATCAAATATTAAACCCAAGATTTTATTTACAAAAAAAAAAAAAAAACCCACCTTAAAGTACTATAGATTCTTTAAGGAAATATATTTCCTTCGACCAGATTTTCAAAATTTTTTATTATAACACGCTGAAAATATGTGAGAACAAAAAAATTAACCAAGAAATATAACAAAACATATAAGTGATGAGGATGACACCTGAACTAACACTTCCCTCTCAAAACTTCCACACCACACTAACAAGAAGGCTTGGGACCTCAGTCCAATTTAATGTGTATCAGCCCTGCTACATAATGGGATTTTAGAGGCATTAAAACTCAAAACCACAACTCAATGGAAACAACGCTGATTGCAAGTCTGCGACCATGACCATTAGGTTACTGCGACCACTTCATTAAATTGGCATGAACTAATTAATTTTACTACATGATTAAATTATTTCTATTTCTCCCCAAAGCAAAGCTGATTATATTTATTCTTTTTTAAATCTCTATTTACCAATCCTTAACAATGAATGTTCAACACGAGGGCTATTGGCGACGGACATCATAATTTTGAACCTCAGTCAAGTGACGAGGACGACACCTGAGCTGGCAACCACCTCTCCTAACTTCCACACCACACCAATGGGAGGACTTTCGGCCCCAACAGATTTAAAGTGCATCAGACCTGGCTACATGGCAGGTCTTAATCAGCCAACGATCAAACCTGCGACTGAATGAAAACCGCTGGCAACAAATCCGAAACCATGACCATTAGGCTACTGCAGCCTAACTTCAAGACTTGAACCCAGCCAAGAATTATTGGCTGTTTATACTTCTCATACAAACTTGCCTCTATGTGTAGCATTCTTATCTACACATAAATTGCAACTAGTGATATATTGGCAGCAACACATATGACAAACAATTAATATAACAGGAAGGAGATATATATATCATCACGATAATACCGATGAGCGATACACAGCAGCTCTCTTCAACAATGATAGCATAAGTTAAAATGCCTTAATAACAGATATGACAGAGAATTCCTTTCAGGTTTGTCTAAAGCATTGACAAAGATGGCAAGTTTACTCCTAGCCAAGAAATTGAGGGTTTTAATCACGGACATCACTCAAGATGAACAGATCCCCTATTCCAAGAAGTGAAAAACAATCTCCCCCCCCCATAAAGCAAAAAACAACTTGCCACTGAAAGTTCATCATAAGTATTGTTAATATTAGAATTCTAGCAATTTTTTCAATAAAATTCACAAAATAATGCATGTTCATAATGATGAAATAATATGAAAACAATACTACACAAATTCTACATAACACATGGATCAATAAGTCCCGAGACTAACATTGAAAACAACATTTTTTTTGCAAAATTTTTTTTATTCATCAACATAATCACCTTTTAGGGTGATACAATCGTTCCAATGCTTTTCCAATTTTTCAATACCATGTTTATAAAAAAAATTATCTTTTGCTTCAAAATAAGCTTCAGTTTCAGCGATGGCCTCCTCATTTGAGCCAAATCTTTTTCCCTGGAGCATTTTTTTAAGATCAGCAAAGAGCCAGTAGTCACTGGGGGCTAAATCTGGTGAGTATGGGGGGTGGGGAAGCAGATCAAAGCCCAATTCGTTCAATTTTGCCATTGTTTTCATCAACTTGTGGCAGGGTGCATTGTCTTGGTGAAAAAGGATTTTTTTTCTCTGCATGTGCGATCGTTTTTTTGCGATTTCACCTTCAAACGCACCAGCAAGTCAATATAATAATCACTGTTGATCGATTTACCTTTTTCGAGGTAGTCAATGAAAATCACGCCATGCGTATCCCAAAAAACTAACGCCATGACTTTGCCAGCTGACTGCTGCGTTTTCGGACGCTTCGGACGGCTTTTGCCAGCTGTGCGCCATTCAGATGGCTTCCGTTTCGACTCTGGAGTGTAGTGATGTATCCATGTTTCGTCCATGGTCATGTAACGACGCAAGAAATCTTTTTTGTTGCGAGTAAATAGCGATAAACAGCTTTCTGAATCATCGACTCGTTGCTGTTTTTGTTCCATCGACAGCAATCGCGGCACCCACTTGGAAAAAACCTTTTTCATGCTCAATTTTTCATGAAGGATAGTCAATACACTTCCATATAATATCTGTGTCATCTCAGCAATCTCACGGAGCTTCACTTTACGATCTTTCATTATAATTTTTGTCACTTCACTCACATTTTCCGGTGTAACGGCTTCCACAGGTCTACCCGAGCGTTCCGCGTCATTTGTGTCGGTACGACCACGTTTAAACTCGGCAAACCACCGACAAATCGTTGCTTTTGATGGACAAGAGTCCGGGTAACATTTTTCAATCCATTGTTTCGCTTGCACGGTGTTTTTATCCATTAAAAAACAATGTTTTATCAGAACACGAAACTCGGTTTTTTCCATTTTTTAAACAAACTACAAAACGACTTTACTCCAACCTCGATAACTCAGCTGTTTCTGGTCCGATCGACTTAAAATTTTGACACGTTTCAAGCAAAGGTTAGTACTCTAGAAAGACCTGGTTACTGGTTTACTACGAGCGCCATCTCTGGGTTAGTCTCGGAACTTATTGATCCATGTGTTACATTATGATTTATGAACAGCTAAAATACTGATAAGATTCTTGTAAACAAATTTATTCATAATTTTACATGTCAATGTATATATCAAAATTTGTCAGTCAATAAATATCCCATTTTATTTTAAATAAACAATAATTTAATTTAAAAATGCCAAATATGAAAAGTTATTCATTTAAACGACAAGCAGGGCAATTTAATAAATGTACAAAGAAAAGTCAAAGCTATTAAATAATGAGTACTTAAGAAAATTTTGAAACATGAAAAATATACACTTAATACAAAAATATACAGGATATAATAAATTTTTAAGTTATTGTTAGTCTGTTCCAGAGATTCTTCATTAGCTAAAACAACAAAAATCTTGATATAAGTTTGATCAAGTTAATTTTACAGAAAATATATTACAGATTGTGATGTAGAAAATTAAAGATGCACATATAGTTGACTATGATAAGCTTGACTGAGGACTTGGTTAGCTATCTTAAATTATAACACTCTCTAACTACTCAAAATATGATTAAAAATTAAGTTATAATTCTCATTAGTTAAATAGTTATTTATGATACCCTTCATGTATGTACTTACATAAAAATATATAAATTATCTTAAAGGCTGAAACAAAATTTCGATTCTCAAAAAGTTATAAAACACATAATTGCATAATTTTCCCAAGAAATTATGAACACAAATAATAGTTTCTAAGATAGTTATAAAATTCTAATTAACAAATATTAAGAGTACAATTTTTTTTAAAATACAGAATTTTAGTTTTGAATCCAGAAATTAAAATCATACCACTTTCCCATAGAAAATATTAGGTAAAAAAAATTTTAACTTCATTTTTATTTCATGAAAAATTTAATGAACTCAATGGGTACAAAAGTTGTACCATCTTCAATAAGTGTGTAATATTATTTTGATATTCAACATTAATTTTATTAAATAATTTTCAGTTTGAAATAGTAACAACACCAACACAAGACAATCCTTTCCATTTTTTAAAGTCCACATTAATAGTAACAGAACATTTAAAAAATATCATTATGAAAAATAAAAATTATTTAGAGTTATTTATACAAATAATAACATGTCTTACTTATAGAATTAAAATCAAAGATGCTATCTTTATAAATTTAATTTAAAAAATAGCAACTAAAATGTATAGCAAAAGGGAGGGAAAAAATTGCAAACATTTTTAATGCCTACATTTAAAAGAAAAAAAATACACTACCAAAAACATTTACTTACGCCATTCGGCGCTCATCAGGCAAACTTCTGTTCAATGGTATTCTATCACTAGCAAGTAAGTTAAATTTGTTGATATGAAACAGGGCTTTGCTTTTTTCTTTCTCACCAGGCAATATAAAATAGGCATCTCCATTTTTACCAGCATTTGATATTGGAGAATAACCATTATGGTTGATTATCTCTAAAATAATATAAACACATTACATTATACACATTACATTATTTTAAATATTACATTAATAAATGTTATTAATCACTCTATGGAATTTAAATACATCAGAATACACACAAAAACTTACACTTAATTTATTGTGCTTATTTTCTATAAATATTTTTTTACTATTATTTTATAGGAAAAATAAACAATATTTAAGAAATCCTTAAAATTCTTTAGAAAGATTTATTTATATATCCTTTTCATAATTCTATAACAGATTGCCTGCAAATTCAGTTAATATTTATTGTAAATGTCAATCACATCGAATTCAAATCAAAAATATATGTTTTATTCTGAATCATCAATTACAATATTTGTTACACTTAACACTAAAAAGTAAGGAACAGAAAAATATTTTCTAGTCATATTAATCAAATATATAACTTAATATATAATTTTAGAGGTCTCATTGCAACATATTTGTTATTTAAATGTAAAGACTCATGTAAATAGTCAAAAAGATTTCTTATTATGGTTACTTTATAAAGTCCTTTTTTTTCAAAATCATAGTTATAAAATTATTGATAGAAATTCAGATAATTAATGAGGCAGCAAATTCTTCCTTTAAAATGAAATATGATTTATTTCTTCAAATAATAAAATTAAACAATATATCACATTCCATGTCCAAAAAAGTCAATGTTCATTCCTAGAATATGCAAGTTTTTTACTCTCAGCCAAAAATGTAAGAGATAGCCATTACAGATAAGTGAAACTTTTCAGAGAGTAAACTAATAATAAATTCAGTTATACCATCAACATAATGATTAATTTTGTTATATACAATCAATAACAAAAAAAAAAAAAAAAAAAAAATGACGCACCAGGAAGGAGTTGCCCGATTGTGATGAAATTTCGTATGCAAAGATATTTGGACTGAACATGCAAATGATTAAAATTTGGTGTCTAATGAATGAATAGCAGGAGCTACAGTGCATCGGAGCTGCGCACTCAGCAAGTGTATATAAGAAGCGATTCTCAATCTGATGATCGAATTTTCTGTTCCATTGCGATTTAGAATACCTTTCAATGACTGAAAAAATGCCTCACCGCCAGATTCGAGCAACTGTCAGAATTTGAAAGAAGCTGTATCTTTGGATTGAAAGAAGCAGGTTCGGCAAATCAGAGAATTGTTTGTCGTATAGGTAGAAGTGATGTGGGGATGAGATTAGATTTGCTTTACAAATTTTTCACATAAAAACACTCAACAAATTATTTAATATACTTCAAATGTACAGTTCCTATGACCAATAATCTCAATTAAGTTTTTGTTTTCCATTTAGTCATTATGATGCATTACAACGTAAAATAATTAATATTCAATTTTTATCAAAATAATTGCTAAAAAAATGCTCAATAAAAATTGATGCTTAATACAAATTATAAAGCAACTATGCATTCTCTACTTCAAGAAAGTATTCTCATAACCAAGTTGAATACAAATAAAATAAATAGTACTACAGTCTTATCTGTGGGAGATACAAAATTAATTATGAGTTTATCATTATAAAATAGCAAGAAAGAATCAACTAATCGAAAAAAATTTAATCAGTTGCCCTTTTTGTCATGCTTTAACCAACTGGGCTAAAGAGAATGCTCTATTCAGGCTAGTTAGTAAGGCATTTTAACTTTTGGTGCTGTAGTAGAAGAGAGTCACTGCATACTACCCCTCCAGTATCATCGTGATGATACGGAAAGAAACATTGGTATTTGAAGAGAAAGTTGCTTTTTTTTTTCAGCCATTATTGCAATTGATATACATCCCCTCCCTGTTGAATTGAGTTTTTTTTTTTGCTTGGAACAGCTTCCCATTTTGAGTCAGCGGTTGTCTCCTGTTGAGTGGCAAGTATCGTAGACGTGTGCGCCAGAGCTGGAATATCATTAATCATGATTTGTGTGCATTTGTCTTAGTTAGACATACATAGGCAAGTGTTTTTGCATCAGGGGCATATGCAATCAGTAGGTATAGGCTGTGCTGCCATCTAATGATCTTGTCCTGAGTCACCACTGTGGCAGTCGTGAAGCGCCAGCACTTTTTCGAACCCTGGACCAATGAGTCCAAAGAAAAGCTGATCGGTCACTTCTTTTATTATGCCTTAACCAACTAGGCTAAAAAGGATGCCCTTCCAGCTAGTTAGTAAGGCATTTTAACTTCTGTAGCTGTTGAAGAACAGAGTTGCTGCACAGTTAATGACTTAAAATAACATTAATTTAAATTCATAACATTACGTAATATGAGATTCCATTAAGAAATAACTCATATTACTCATACTAACATTACTATGCTTCCTTCCAACATACTCTTTCACACCAATAATAATAACATGATATAACTATTATACATAGTATGATAAACTGTACATTTTATCCATATATTGTGAATAAGAAACTATCTTCATAAAAAACATGCAAGTTGTATCACATAATATAATTCCCCAAATGGCAAGAGAAAAAAACTATATGTTCAATTTGTGTTACTTCTAAGAGTAAATTGATTACCATCAGTTAAATTGGGTGTAGGATTCCAAGGTAATTCATTTCCAATATAATGTCCAACAATGACATGAATTCCTCTTTTATCAATGTATTCAAACTGCTTCTTTGATTTCTGAATAATTCTCTTGTCTGAGGTTTTTTTATCAACCAGGTTGGATGGAGAGCTCAAAAGAACAAAGAAAGTCAAGAAAAGTGGTAACAACAACAAAAGGAAAAGTATTCTTATTTTTCTTTTCCATATTCTCCATGGCTTCATCACACTTTTTACACTGAAAGAAAATAAATATAATTTATGTTAATATTTACAACTAAAAGGAAGCACAACTGCCAAAAATTTCAATAAACAACTTTTGTATATTTTAGGGAACAAAATTGAATATATTTAACATTCAAGATAAACTTTTTAATTAACTTTAATTATTTTTTATCTTTTAGAAATACCTTCTATTGATGTAGGAATTCAGAACTGGATTGAATTATACATTTAATAAATAAAGTTTAAGAAATACATATTATAAATGATACATTTAGCACTGAAGCAACTGACTTTCAATAGCAGCCTCCAATAAGCACGTTACAAAAAGAAGCTATCATTTTCATTGTCATTGCCCAAATGAAAATATGTGTGAAGTAAATTCTACACCTTTTACGAATACAAAACCGATAACCAAACTGGTGGAATGATTTTTCTAACACCATTTGTTCTATTTAAGAAACAAATTTCTATTATTTTCCATTACATTTTTGTCATTTTTATTTAACAGAAATCAAACAGAATAGAAATAGTTTAGCCATATGAAACTGAAGTAAGGATAGATTTATCATCCTATAATGTCTTTTTCATGAAGTCTGTAGGTAAGCAATTTAAAATTCCAAACAATATAATACATCAAAATGAACATAATGTAAATATTCAGCATCTATGATGCACTGCCAATGATAAAATTTCACACTCATTAACTAATCAAAACAACCTATTTTTATATAAATATTGTTCCTCAAAATTTTCACTCTCAAAATTGAAACAATCCAAGTATTTAAACATCCATAAAAACAAAAAAAGCTTTATTACTTAAAGTAATGATCAATCATACTGAATATTACAAAGAGCTAGAAGCAATATTTTAAAGTGATACAATTGTATCATCAGATCAAAAGTATGTCAATAACCTGTTGAAATTCAAGTATTGTTATACTTTAAGCAGTTTGAAATTGCATATAATTTTAGTACGAATTTGGTTAAAATTTAAAAATCATCCTTTACTAATAAATTGAGAAATTGCAGAGATATTAATAGTACTTTGTATGTGTTATACAAACAATGATTTTGCAAAAATATCAGGAAAATATTCAAGCATGAATTACAAGTAAGGAAAAATATAACATAAAAATAATACATAGTAAAAATATCATTATTTCTGTACTCAGATGTCATCTAAAATATTCATAAAATTATTATTTATTGAATTTATATGAGAACACACATTTTCTATTAGAAGCAAATGTACATTACAATATGATTACTTAAAATGTAATACAGAAACTATTTGAATTTATAATATATGTTATCATTAAATCTAGATAAAAGTTAAACAGGACAAAAAAAGATATTTTATGAATTCCTGGTAATTAATATTTGTATCACAATTAGCTCAAATTTTACCTGACAATAATTCTAAATTCAAAACAAAAAAATGAACCTTGGTTAATTTGAAAATATATATACCTTTAAGATGAAAAAGTAAAAAAATTGGTGAGAGTCTAACATTTTCAAACATTAGATTGAAATTTTGTATAGAAATATTTTTAAAAATACCTCAGTTTAGTAGAATATTTTCAATATTTGCATTGCTTAATGTCACGACTGATGACAATTGGAATATTCACAGTTCATCTCCATTTAAAGACATTAAATTTTACCCATGTATGTTCAGTTGTATCCAAAATACATTTGCTACTACTTCTTCCAAATACAGCGAGTGTCGGACACTAAAAATCAAATCATTGAACCAAAAAACTGCATCCGTTGAACTCACAATAATTCTTTTCATCCAGTATATCTGGTCAATCCCTAATTTGAAAGGCGAAGTGTATTCCCCCGTGTTTGTTGACACAATGAGATGAGGTCACATTCATTTCACTTTATTTCTTGCTTATTTTTCACTGTTGGATGGCCGCATGGTCCTGGCGTTATTTATGTGATGATTCATGTCTATTGAGTGTACACAATAACTGGATTTAAATATTTTTTAACACAACATCCCATTAGATAAATATTATACTGTTAGTGGTAGAACTTAGTGATCACATGAATATTCTTGCAGAAGTTGGAATATTTTATTAAACATTGAATTAAAAGACTATTTTAAAGGGACCTTTGTTGTATATTCCTTAAAAAAAATCAATCAAACCGTATTCTCCAAACTTCCCCGATTTGCCATGCAAATTTAAATTAATCTGAACCAAAAAATAGAATCTGGTGACTTTCAGATATATTCTTTTGTGAACAATCATCCATATAAAATAATCTGGATAGTCTAAAAACTAAGGGAACAGTCCTTTATGATTCTCTTAACTATGTACTGGATTAATGAGGTAATGTTTGTACATCATATCGAATAACATAAAATCTTCCCAAAATTATTGATTATTTGATTGTAATTGACCAGCATTATAATGCCTTATAACATACAAAACCATGCAATTAAAATCAGTATATCAGACTTCACCAAAGAAAATACTTTAGCATTCCCATAACATCACATTGTCATAGAACCCCCAAACAGCAACGTACTAACATCAGAGATGAGCCTGTTTTTAGTCTAGTGTACACTTGCCAGTAAATTTTAAAATAGGCTTTTAGATCATGAAAAACCTCTCGCAAGAGCTCAACCAACTTTTCACATAATAATGGTATACTTACTCCTTCCCCTTTACTTCATGAAATAACTCATCCCATTTGCTGCTCTCTTAAATTTAAATTGAGTGCCTTCCCCCTTATTGTGTCTCAGTTACATACATTTCAATACTTCTTATCTTTTTCGAATTAATTAATGAATATATATATTTATTTGAAATATATATTAAAAATAATAATGGAACAAAAAAAATTAAAAACTTTACTCACATCGATTTGTAGAAGCCCTCCTTGAATCACTTGCCAATTTCTCACTATGCCATGAGGCGGCCAAGAACCACTTGCACATTCTCATCTTACCATTAAAGCGACACTTTAAAATAACTTCTACATGAGCTCAATTATGTAAATCGCAAGTATTCTGCGTACGCACATCCGGTACTAGTTTTTGTACCTGTTCAGTTATCAGAAGAATATGCTCTAGCTGCAAGATAGGGCTTGAAGGCCGTTTGCGTCCTAGGCGCCCGTAGTAATCAAAATCACAAGAATATACTCACAGCAACAGCAGAAAAGGTGTTCATCTCTTACCGATCCCGCAAACTAGACTGGTGAATCCATCTGGTTCTACTCCTCTTCTGGACTTGCATGGATTCACTTTCTCCATTGATGGCTTAGACTAGCTGACACCATCCTAGGCCTTGTTTAGATGCTGAGATCTTGCTTGCAACCTTCCAAGAGGATAGTCGACAGTTTTTCTTGCATCACTAGTTTACTAGTTTTCTCCAAGCAATCAGTATTGCTTTCCAAGTAGGAATTAACTATTAATTTGGTACTTTGGCTCTTGCACCATAATGATATCCTCATTTCATAATGCTTGTTAAGTGATGTTTTAAATACTGTGCTGTCCTGAATAATTTGCAACTTTCTGATCTGAGTCAATTTAAATGTGATATATGCTCACGCATCTTTTTACCCTTCAAGTTCATCATTCTCGGAGAATAATTAAGAATCAATACTCATTTTAATTTGTATTTTTTATCATATGACTTTTTACACCAATGTCAACTCTGAGCGTTACTTGCTCAAGCTGGTACTTCAATGACTATTTGATTATGTGTTCAAAGCATTTATGTATGGGAAATCTATTAAAGGAAGCAATAAAATATATCAGATCTCATCGAAATTCCTATTGGGCTTCCCATATTTAACAATCAATTTTTTTTTATTGCTTATTAACGTCGTACTCAGAAGCAACACCGGGATTACTCGTAATTTTGAATCTTAGCGAAGTGGTGACAACGACACTAGAAGTGGAGGTCTTTTCTACATTTTTACACACTTCGCCTATGAGAGAATTTGGAGTGTCGACAGATTTAACATGCAGCTCTGCAAAACGGCGGGTCTTTATTGGCATCAGGACTCCAAAGCAAGATTCAATGAAAACAATACCGGCCATAAGTTCGTGATAATGACTACTAGGCTACGGCAATCGCATTTAGCAATCAAGCAGAGGTTCTTAAGATCAAATTCATAATGGATCCCTCAAAGTGGATCAAAATAAATAGCTTTACATAATTCATTTCCTCGTTTTTCTATCTCCCCCTAAATTATGAAACATGTATCTTTTCAAACAAAGTTTAGATTTAAAAAATTATTTTACTTGTTGATCGATTGAAATAAAATTAAATACTTTTAACCTATCGCCTAATGTAGTTCAATTTATAATCTAAAGGGATTTAAGAAATTAAGAAAAAGGGATATGAAATAATATAATTTTATAAGAAAATTAATTTAATTATATTTGGCATCCACAAGCAAATAAATATTTAAATTAATTAAATAATTATTTCATTTTTTAATAGAGATTGAGACTTATAATTATTATTTCGAAAGAAATGTGGAAATTTTAGAATTAAAAATAAGACAAGCCTGCGGACTGTATAGTTTTATTTACTCTACTAACTGAGAAACATATTTCCCAGTTCTCTTACACAAGTGCAACAAGCTAGGAAAGCAGTCGTCACGCGTCAATTATTTCATTTCCAAATCAGTTGGTAAAAATAATAGATAAACCAAAAGTAATTTCAAATTACACTGAATCAGTCTTTTGGAGTCAAAGAAGATCGCAAAGGAAATATGATCAGGAGCAATCTTTAGGTATCAGTTTCTAATAAATATTTATAAAAACAATTCTTTATTCAACTTGAGTTATTTACATAACATTACTCGAAAATAAAACTTTTTCTTCAAGTTTTTCTTATAATTTAAGAACTAGTATAAAAATAAAGCTTCTATTCAGCAATTTTAAAACAAAATTGAGTATCGAAGTGCGTGGAGTTATAATTTATAAATTTTTAAAAAAAAGTATTTAAATTCAGTTTTTTATTATTTTTTTGTAAAAAAAAAAAAATCTTATCTATTAGAGTTAGGTTTGGAATGAGCGAATTATTTTTATAACCACTATTAAAAACATTTACGTTTGTGCTTCGCCCACTTCCCCCAGCAGACACCCGATAGATGAGAGCGCGGAAGGAATGACCGAGGTCATTCAACGCTGTGTATGTTGTGCTGTGTGCCATTATATAAAAGCGAACCTATTTTTGAATAAAAGATAGGTTCTCTTTATATAGATAGATTAATATATATATATATATATATATATATATATATATATATATATATATATTAATCTTCTGTTTATGTATCAATAAATGTGTTCGTCCGAAGAAACCACAACCAATCAATCCGTTTAAACTACAACAGATTGTATAAATTATTCATATTTGTTCTTACCTTACTATCATATTTAAAATTCCCGTTTTACTTATTTGCTGGAAAAAAAAATGTTTGTATTCCTGAATTGAGTAGCATTTTTAATTGCAATTTTAATATATTGAGGAATTAAATGACAATTAAAGTAAGTTACTGTAAGCTAAATCTTTGTTTTGAAAATTACCCTTGCACGTTTATTTGTATGGGTTAAAAAATTATAATTTTTTTATTTTTTGTAAACATAAGTTGATTCATAAACGCCATCCGTTGAAAGGTAATTAAAATAATTATTGTTTTATAATAGATGGCCAATAAAATTAATATGTTTATAAATATATTTATTTCTCAATAAAAAAAATTAAGGGATTTATTTTTTGAAGCATTTCTTTTAAATTTTAGAAGGTAAATTATTAGTCTTCAAATAAATAAACAAATTAAAGGCGACAAATTCACAAGACATTTTTTTTTCTTCCAAAATTCTGTGAATATATAACTGGTGAGAATCTAAAAAACCTATTCAGTTTTAAATTGTAATTTGTAGTTTCTTTTTCAATGTTCATCTAAGATATTTTTTTGAGGATGCAACAAATATTTGTCCATGATGAATATTTAATGTAAGCTGTGTGTACCAATATTAACATGTTAGCTAATTACAAATATTTAATCAAAGGATAGAAAGAATAATCATATTGTTGGCTCGAATCACACTGAGTTATTGGTTTTTCATAAAAATGAGACATTTTAAAGATTTCAAATTATCAGTGCTTGATTGGAAAATCTGGTAACCTGAGGTTCCAGTATCTGAAAATACTATGTAACTTTGATTGTAATATATATATATATATATATATATATATATATATATATATATATATA
>BMAW01098605.1:164417-177588 GCA_019974015.1 Nephila pilipes | reverse complement strand
TAGGTTTACAGTTTGAAATTTCCAAAAGATTAGCACAATGATAATTTTTTTCAGTACTTTTTCTGTTAGCCAGGCGCAAATGTCACCAATTGTGAACCAAACGGGAGCCAAGCGAAGCGAATGATAAAACAGTCAAGGAAATAAAAGTCGAAAACGGGGGGCCGCGGTAGCCTAGTGGTCAAGGTCGTGGACCAGCGGCCGGCGGTTTTCGTTCAGTCGCGGGTTCGATCCTTGGCCGCCAAATACCCGCCGTGTAGCCGGGGCTGATGCACGTTAAATCTATTCGGGGCCCAAAGTCCTCCCGTTGGCGTGGTGTGGATGTTAGGAGAGGGGGGTGCCAGCTCAGGTGTCGTCCTCGTCACTTGACCGTGGTTCAAAATTACGAGGTCCGTCGCCAATAGCCCTCGTGTTGCTTCTAGTGCGACGTTAATAAAAAACTAAACTAAAAGTCGAAAACGTTCAACTATAAACAAATATTAATTAATAGTAAACAAAACAAGTTCAACTCTAAACAAATATTAATTTGTTTAGAGTTTAACAAATTAATTTTGATTAATTAACAAAATTTCAAATTAATTAACAAATTTTGTTTTGATTTGTAAACAAAACAGTTTTACCCAAAAAGAATGCTTATAATTATTGGTTTTTCCAGAATACGGTGATGTCCTTGAGAATTTGCTCAAATGGATCGTTTATTCCTCGACTTCACATAAATTCAGCAAGGTACGACTCCAAATGCTGGGGAGAAGTTACCCAATGTTTTTTTATTTCTCCATTTGGCGCTGCCTCAGAGTCGTTCGATTTTCTGAGTGTTTACACCAGTGTCGGGATCAACGAAATTATACCCGTGATTGATTTTGAAATGCTGTAGACAAGCTTCTTCCATTTTAGTTATGCAGTAGCCCTTCCAGGAATCGGAATAGACGATTGGCCCTTTTTCGATGTGATTTGTTATCGCGTCTAACAGGACTGGTAAAGAACAGTTTGGAACTTTAACTAGAAAGCATTCGTCCATTTCGTGGCAAAAGCCACCAAATATCCACTGTTGTGGAAGAATTCTACCATCATTATTCTTTCGTTTTGTAAATAAGCTCTCGTCTATCTCAACTATTTTTTCCAAGACCACCGATTTTTTTTTTTTTTTTTTTTTTTTTTTGCTCACGTTCCACTAATACTTTTACACAAACTTCTTTTAAGTAGTTGTTTCAATCTACAACTGTATTATGATTCTTATCCAGTCGTTTTTCACACCATTTGACTGATGTAATCTCTTCACTCCAGCCGTAAATAAATCTGAAAGATGTAAGAAAACTCAATCTGGACGATTCGAACCACGTACCATTGCGAATGCTCTTCTTCCTGCAGCATGTTGACAGATTGCACCATCAACGTACTCCGTCACAAAAAAGACAGTTTCATTTCATGATTCTGATCGCATGTTGCATTTTTTGCCAATATACCTTTCTCTCGAAAAAGAAAGAGGGAGACTGCATCTTCTTCAGCTCTGGATTCCCAAATTTTCATCGTTTTTTAAAACAAAAATTAAGATGGAAGAAAGAAAAGAAAACACGCTTTGTTTTGAATGAATTCAGAGAATAGAGTACATGGCCTCAAACGAACATTCCCCTTATGGTTCTAAGAAATTTGGCGGAATTCTACATTATTTGGCGATTTTTCGCTTGCCACCGGCTAACGGAAAAGTAACATTTTTTCATATGTATATAGTATTTACATTCATGTCCAGATATTAAAAAAATATTACGGAACTACTTCGGTATATGCCCGAAAGCCGCCATTTTGTTTTTTTGGCGACCAGTCATTTCTCGCCAAATAGCGGGTTGACTGGTCGCCATGTTAGGCCTAATCGCCCCATTTGGCGAAAAAAAAACGAAGGTTGGCGGTCGGGCATGTACCGAAGTTGAGCCAATACTACATTCAAATTTATAGTTATTGCACAAAAAAGTAAAATTTTACATTTATATACTTATTTTATTTAACTATCCTTTAAACTTTCTGCACATTGTATGAAGTTGGCAAGTAATTTTTATTGTTCATTTTGTATATATACCTAAGTATATTAAAAATTGTGCTATTCATCTTTTGAACATGTAAAAGATAAATACATTTTCACATTTGAAAGTTCTATGCCAAATATTTACATGTATTATACGAGTATTATTTATTTGTGAATATATAAATGTATCATCCATCAGCATTCTGTATTCCCTTCATTTATATATTTTCTATAATAATGCTTAAAAGTGTATTTCAATTAATGAACCCAAGATAAGCGTACACGTTGGATGGGCATTGGAAAGGTCTTTAATTTCCAGTCGAAAAGCTGTTAAATGAATTGCTTCGGCCTGTTACTTGCCCAGAAATTACAAAATTAAGTTCATTTTAAAATAACATTGCCTCTTAACAAAAAGTAACCCATGTACACAAAAAGTGAATTATTATCAATAGTAATATATTAAAATAAATATCATTTTTCATCCAAGCTTATACAAGAATCATATTCAAAAATTCTGGTGTAACAGAAATGAGTTCACTCGTGAATCCAATGTTTCACACATTTGTTTAATTGAAAGCATTAGGGTCAATACAATTCAGGGCACTATATAAAAAAAAAAAGGTAAAGTTCATAAAAATTAAAGATAGGATTTAGAAGGTCTTTCACACATAAGAGATTTAATGACCCTTTACAAAGATCGATATGAATGCAAGGTCAAAATATAAACTAAAGAAAATTAACTAATGTATTTCTGAGAAAAATATACATTGAAATTAAGTTTGTTGATTGTCTTTTATTTCTTTAAAAAACTGGAAATTATAAGTAAATATCTCCATCAAGATACTGTTATAAATGATGATGTAGTATTTCAGATCTCTAATAGATAACTTTAATAGGTAAGATTTTTTTTTTACAAAAAAATAATAAAAAACTGAATTTAAATACTTTTTTTAAAAATTTATAAATTATAACTCCACGCGCTTCGATACTCAATTTTGTTTTAAAATTTCTGAATAGAAGCTTTATTTTTATACTAGTTCTTAAATTATAAGAAAAACTTGAAGAAAAAGTTTCATTTTCGAGTAATGTTATGTAAATAACTCAAGTTGAATAAAGAATTGTTTTTATAAATATTTATTAGAAACTGATACCTAAAGATTGCTCCTGATCATATTTCCTTTGCGATTTTCTTTGACTCCAAAGACAGATTCAGTGCAATTTGAAATTACTTTTGGTTTATCTACTATTTTTACCAACTGATTTGGAAATGAAAAATTATAGTAGGACTTCTTTAATAAAGAAAAAATTAAATAATTTCTAAAAGCAATACATGTCAAATGTTATAAAAAGAAAGCATTAAACTAAGAGTAAAAAAATATATCAATCAATGGTTGTTGAAAACACTTTGTGAACTAGGTTTGAAACTTATACTAACAAGAGTTTATTCATAATTATTTTTATTTACAGTTGATTTCATTCATTTGACCCAATTCCTATTTTTATGTGTTTCAGAAGTATAAAAAGCTACATTAACTTATATTTTTGAGGGATTATTACTCTAAATAATCCCTCATTATAATCTTATCTATTAGGGATTATAATCTTACCTTACTCCTAATTTCACTATAGAAAAATGTTTATAATTTGGTAGACCCCTTATAATTTAATATATTTATATAATTAAGTCAAAAATAAACCCAGACTTGTAGCTAGTTATGATCATGTAGTTTGAGACAAATAAAAAGAACTGGAAAATACAACAGAAATTTTAGTGAAAGGTTTTTGTTGTTGTTGACAGAACCATATGAAGAATATTTAAAATATTTGAATTATAATTGTACTTAAGTTAGAAGAAAACACAAACTAGAGTTTAAATTAAATATTCCTTTCTACAAAATAGAGCGTTTAGTGTACTTCTTGGGGACGGAATTTTTTTCGATTAGCGATAAATTGCCAAGTTTATTATTTTTTTTATTTTTTTTTTGCCAACGATTTTTGACGTTTTAAGACTTTTAGTAAGTCTTAAAACGTCAAAATTTTCAAAGTTATTTTTCCAGTAACCCTACTATGTGAACGATTCCGTTTCTCGTCTTGGTCGAACAAATCATATTTGCTTTTTGTACATTTTAATATGATTGGTTAATTTATTAATAAATTTCATGCATGTATATAAAAAAATCAGATAGAGCAAAGTGTCGAAATGACTGACGCTCGCAAACCATTTGATTGTTGTCGTTATAACCTTTTCATGCATAACCTTTTCATGCGAGAAATGTTATAAAAATTAAAAACATTGTTTATATATGTAGGATTTTTCCAGCTAAATATTAAGCAATTCCTTATTATTTTTCCAATTTACTGTGAAACCAGTTCCTCCGATACTCAATAGATGTCGCCACGAATCAGAGTCATGTGATAAGCTCATGCAGCGCCACCTATCCCAGAACAAAACTAAGTGACACTTCGTTTTCGCTCTCTCTCTTCTCTCTTTTCCACCACTTCTCTTCTCCTTCGCTACCCGCGTCGGAAGTAAACTTCAAACGCCCGAGCGCGTTCCAGTGCCCATCGCCAATATGGGTTAAATGAGGCAGCCATCTATCTTTATCTGACGAACTGGTCAACTTACTTTTCATATAATAGTGTAAATACTTTTCATTCTTCATCATCTCTCCTAATAAACAAGTAAAGCTATTGCAAGCTTCATCCTTGAATATCATCAACAACATTACATGGAATCCGAAATTACCCCCCTAGACAACCAGCCCTTTGCGTAAGAGCAAACCATCGTAGATTCGGTATGAACAATCTCCATCACCCCAATATCTACATATATATGATGAAATAGCAGTTTAAAACAAAGCGTAATCAGATCAGATTAAAATCAGACGAAAGCGTAAAACAAAATAAACTAAGGTCGAATCCGAGTTTTCTTTTGCTTTAAAAAGTTTGTATATTCAATTTGATCCATGGCATCCATGAGCCACGTATCATCCACATCGTATAATATACAATCATCATCATCTCCGAGTTTAGGCGGTAGAGCACTTTTTTTTTGGTCTGTAACCATTTAGTTTTATATCAACTTTAGGTTTACTATTTGTTCCAGGATGAGAGATATTTCGGAATGGGCGATTTACCTTATTTTGCTTTTAAGTTTTTGTTTTAAAACCAAGAGATGAAGGGGAAGGGAGATTTCGTGAAGCGGATGCAACTGTATTTAGAATATTAGAATTTACAGATGTAGCGTTTTTAAGAGGAACTATTGAAGGAAAAATATCCGCCTGAGAAGATGACGATGATGTAGCAACTGTAAGTAGTGGAGAAGATGATGGTGGCAATTTGGATGAAGAATTCAATGGCTTAAGAGGTAGGCATACAACTTTTGTAAAATTAGGATCGGTTTGGGGTGAACGTGGTAATAAAAGATTTAGCGGCATGTACGTAAGTTTGAAAGAGTTGCGGAACTATTAATTTTTGGGCTTCTATATATGAAATATTACGCCTACATTTTATTTCTTGAATCTGTTTTTCCAATTTCCATTTTGAGCATATTGTAGAGTTGGAAGTGTGAGGATCAGAACAATTAACGCACTTGGTCTCCAGTTGGCAATCCATGGAAGAGTGTCCAACGGACGCACACCTAGAGCACGTTAATTGTCCCCTGCCAACAGTTTTTGAATGTCCGAACCTCTGACACTGGAAACAGCGCAGAGGATTCGGAATATAAGGTCGGATATTGCAGTTTAGATAACCTGCTTTGATAGTTGAAGGCAATTGAGGACTGTTAAAATTAAATGTTTAGTTGGGAAAATAGAACTGTCTTTTTTAATTATGATCCTTCTGGCCTGAGTGACACCCTGATCGGAAAATCTATCAAGGATTTCCGCTTTGGATGCGAACAACAGGTCAAAAATTACACCTCGGCAGCAGTTGAGAGATTTGTGGGGAGAGACATGTAGAGGAGAATCTAGAAAGGTTTTAGCAGACAAGAAAGATTTGGTTTGTAAAGCAGTTTTCGTCTCTATTAGAAGGTCACCAGATTTCAATTTTTTAACAGATTTCGGTTCACCACCGATACCTTGCAACGCCTTCTGAATAGCGAAAGGAGATTTTGTACACATTTCATTGTTTGGTAACGAAAGAATTAAAAAGCGAGAATTTGTAGCAATTTCATCAATGTTTGTAGATGTGGGTAAAACAAGGCCTTTCCCCAGGCATGAAAAAGAAGAATCCATTGAAAAGTAAAGGTATTCATCCTGGAGTGCCTCCACCCACCATGGAGCCCAACAAGGGAGTCAGTTACCGCTCAACTGACATACATCAGTCACGGCACTTACCTGGAGGTCACCCAGGATATAGCACTGCAGCATCAGGGCGAGAATCACCGAGAAAACTCGATGCACCCCTTATCTGCAGCACTAGCCCTACAGCAGAGTCTCTTTGCGGATGAATCCACAAAGAGATTTACCACCAGCCGATTGACAGAAGCGGGCTCACTTCTGCCACCCGTCTACAGCGAAGCATGGGCCAAAGGGAACGCAAAAGGTATCCCCAGGATCCCACTTTCCTCCTTATGGGACGCCGCACGTGGCAAACATGCGGGTTGGCAAGCCAACAGAAAAAAAAGGAAAATGGAAAACAAAACCGATACCAACAAAAACTGAATAAAGGAAAAATATGACGAAGTGAATATGAACAAAATATATCTAGTAAAAGATATGGAGAAGAGTAAAAATCTGTGATTTGGACAATGAAGAAAGAAAAATGAAAGTAGAAAAGTTATGACTAGCAGGAGGGTCGAAAATAGAGAAAGATCGCTAGGGTATCCCGGGGGAGCGTCACCCGTGTTTACCAAAGACAGTAAACCCCACGGGAAAGAAAAAGATCACTCAGGTTCCTCGGGTTCGTGAAGTCCGTACTTACCTGAAGAAGGTAAGCCCCTGAGGGCGTAGAGAAGTTCAAATCCTTCAAGGTAGAGAAGTTCATTCCTAAAGCCACAGAGAAGTGAATACAGTTGAAAATCTACAATTGGATATATTCAGGATAGGGAACAAAATCAACTATAGCTAAAATAAAATGACATCTAAAACTCATCTAAAGACAATTGTCCTTTTTTTCTGTCACCAATTCTGCATCTAACATTATTAATAAACCTAAGAACCCAGGCAACTAATCTTAAGATTGAATGGAATTTCGAAAATTTCCTAGCATACCATGGCAACTTTTCCTCCGACAAATTTAAATTACACAATCTAACTTTTTTTCTTTCTAATGAAATTTCGGAAGTATCATAATCAAGTAACTTTGTTAAGGGCCAAGTATCTAGTGACTCTAGCAACCACAATGGCCCTTCCCACCAATGTAACTCAACTAAATGACCAGGTGAACATCCTCGAGAAATTAAATCGGCCAGATTCATTTTTCCAGGCACATGACGCCATTCACTATTAGGAAAGAAATTTTTTATTTCTTTAATCCTATTTGAAACGAAAACTGACCAACCTCCCTTTTCCCTTAACCAATACAGTGCAACCATGGAATCACTCCAAAAGACGGTTTCCATTACAGCAATATCAAGAGATTCCTGTACCGAATGTGCCAACCTAGCACCAATACAACACGCCATCAGCTCTAATCTGGGGATTGTTACCTGCTTTAATGGAGCTACTCTCGCTTTTGCCCTAACAAGTGCAACCTTTACACCCTGCAAAGTGTTCGATCTAAAAAATATGCAAGTAGCATAGGCCTCTTTACAAGCATCGACAAAAACATGCATTTGTGTGCTATCGTTAATTTCAAAATAACGCGGAATTTCCACATCTAAAAATATCTTTATTTCATTCCACCATTTAAAAAAAGGGCTTCACTATCTCATCTGGCAAAGATGAGTCCCATGATAATTTTAATTTCCATGTGTTTTGCAACAATATTTTGGGTGTAAGAGTCACAGAACACAGTATACCTATTGGATCAAAAAATTTTTGGACAGTTGCTAAAACAAGTCTTTTAGTTATTTTAGTTTCACCTGATAAACTTTCAAAATCAATTTTACACTTCAAAGTGTCCTTATCAAGATCCCAAATTATCCCTAATAATTTCGTTGTACCTGAACTTTTGGATATGTGTTTACTTTCCACATTACTTTCCCAATTACGTAAATTAAAACACCCACGTGACAAAATTTCCCTAGATTTTAAAACAAATTTTTCTTGTTCTGCAACATCATTCATTCCCGTAACGCAATTAGCTACATAAAATGAAAGTTTTAACTTAGAGCCTGGTTGAGAATCCTCTGCTGGCACATTTTCCAGCAAGTGCATAAGTACTGCAGCTAACAAGAAGGGACTCGACGATACACCAAAAACCACTCGGCAATGACGATAAACAATTTCCTCTCCCTCGTCAGGCTGAAAGAATCTCAAAAAATCTCTATGCTTAGGGGCAATTCCCAACTGAAGGAATGTTTTCTCTATATCGGCAGAAAGTCCGATCGGGTAACTACGAAACCTGTCTAAAATATCTGGTATTTGCTCAATTAAATTTGGACCTTTATTCAATAAGTCATTTAGCGAACTCTGGCCAGTTTCACGAGCTGACGCATCGAAATCTGGGCGAATTTTACATGTTATGCAATCCTTTTTCACTATTGGTCGATGCGGCAAAAAATATGAATTTTCGCTTTCCCCTTCAATTTTTTCTATAATTTCTAATTTTTCCCATTCTTTAAATACAGCTTTATAATCATCTAGAAGCCCATTCTGTTGTGCGCGTTCACACATCTTTTTATGCCGCTTCCATGTCAATTCTTTATTGGAAGACAGATTTACTACATCCGATTTAAAAGACAAACAAAGTTCGTATCTACCGTCCGGCAGAATTTTCATACTGTTTTTAAATTCTTCAATCACCTTTAAATGCTCTTTTTTTTCATTTAACTTTGAATGGGTCAAAAATTCCAATGCTTTCGAGATTCCACAATTCATTGACAGACAACTCTTTAACAAATAAAGAAATAACACTTAAAACAGTATCACACTCTTCATTACATTTACCAAATATTTCCTGCTTCCCAGTCAAAACAAAACCTAAGCGAGTTCTTAATAAAAACAAACCTGATTCCAATTCAATAGAACTTGCCATAAATAGCAAACCCGCCACATTCGCTCCTAGCAATAAATCTATTTCGCAATCCTCATATGCAAGATCAGACAAAATAATCCCCCTTCTATTCAATTCATTAATTACAAAAGGGTTACTAACTTTTGGCACTTTGCCACAAATCTTTTTCTCTGAAAACAGCTCGACGCGAAGCGAGAATGATTCATCCAGCGAACATATTAACAATTCATAAACATTGTGCGATTGGTTTTGCGTTTCTCTGCCTCCGAAAAGCTGATGTTGCATTTTTATCTTATTATTTAATTTAAGGCCTAATTTTTGAATAACATGTTTTGAAATATAAGAGTATTGAGATCCGCTGTCGATCAGAGCTCTAACTTTGATTATTTTTTTTATTAGCACAAACATTAACTAAAGTCATAAGAAACACATTATTTTTACTACAACTGTTAGATAATGAATTTGTCTCAATACCAGAAGATTTCTGATTAACATTGTTTTTCGCTTGATCACACATTAAATAATGGTGCGGTTTTGCACAGTATAAGCACGAATTTTTTACCTTACAGTACTTAGAAAAATGAAAAACAGAAAAACAACCAAAACAGGCTCTATTTCTCAAAACACACTTTTTCTTTTCATCTAAAGTCATTTTCCTAGCTTCTAAACATTCCTTGGAGGGATGTTTTTTTTGCAAAATATGCATAATAAATTTCGCTTACCTGTGCCATTCCTATCATATGTGCTTGCCAAGGTAGCTGCAGAGGGGAACCTATCCGGTTTATTGACATCTCTTTTCTTTTGATTGATAGGAGCTGAAATATTATTCCTAGCAAGTTCAATCATTTCGTCATTTTTAACTTCTTGTTTAAGGAAGTTCATTAATAATTTCAAAGTCCGACCTTCACCCGGAGTATCCTCTTTGAAATTTTTGCTTCTTTCAAATGCTAATAATATGTCTTCAGGTAGACATGATTCCACTAAAGGACTCAAAAATTCGTCATACTTGTCCTGTGTCCGTCCCAGGCTCTCCAGAGCTCGTATCTTCGCTTCCAGTTCATCATATAACGCTGGGAAATCTGTTTTAGAGCGTCCTGTAGCTGCGTTTTTCATGACCATTGACAGTAAATCTCTTACATAGATTTGCACCAGGAGATCTTCTCTTCCGAAACGTTCTTGAAGTTGAGCTATTGCTTTTGGATAGTTGTCCGCTGTTGCGGGAAAACTCTCGACAACTCGAGCCGCCTTTGAATTTTGCACAACGGCCTGCAACAAGTATTGGAACTTGTCCTCGTTCGGCAAACTTTCATCTTCATGAATCTTTTTAAATTGACTCCAAAATGTCCAATAATCCTTAGAACTGCCGTCGAACTTTTTGAGCTCAATTTTCGGAAGTTTGAACTTCCTTTTTTCAGGGACATCTTTATTTTCGTTTTCTTTCACAGGCAGTCTTTCAATTCTAGCACAAAGTTCGGAAAATTTATCTCGGTATTTTTCCGCTTTTATGAAGTCTTCTTCATATGCTACGTCACCGTTTTCCTCTGCCAAAATTAAATTCGCTATATCCGATTGGCACTGTTCTAAGCGAGAAAATTTGTCGCCTATTTGTAGTCTCAAAATCGAAAGTTCAGTTAAATCAGGAACTTCTTTTGTAAGCTCCTCTTCGACAGTTTTAGCACTTAGCGTAAACGATGTACGCAGCGATTTTCGTTGTGTTTTTAACTGTGTCACATCCAATTTTCTCTCAGGCTAAAAATAACAAACTGAAACTTCGCCCCACGTTGGGCGCTAAATAAATTATGAAGCTTTAAACTCACAGCAGCACAATTCTTTAAAATATTATTGCAGGGCTGACATCTACCCGACGTCAAGTTTCGGTGTAAATTATCTGCGAATACTGAATAGACAAGGATGTGATACATAAAGCATTTAATGACGGACAATAGCAATACACAACGTTACAATCATGAATATTTGGGTATGAGAAAGCTCTGTGCAAAGTGGGTGCCGCGCTAGCTCACTTTTGACCAAAAACAACGACGAGTTGATGATTCGGAGCAGTGTTTGAAGATGATCAAGCGTAATAAACCCGAGTTTCTGCGTCGATAAGGGACAATGGATGAAACGTGGCTCCATCATTTCACTCCGAAGTCCAATCGACAGTCATCCGAGTGGACTGCACAGGATGAACCCGCTCCAAAGCGTGGGAAAACGCAACAGTCGGCTGGCAAGGTTATGGCGTCTGTATTTTCTCAAAAAGTTAATGTACTATTTAAAGAATGCAGTTGGTAGCCCTAAGTTAAAGCAAATTCAAAATCCAATCGAAACAACTGTATGCAACAAGACAAACTGGATGCATTTCCTCCAACAAGTATATGAGCAGATATATATTCAAAAAGATTAATTTTGAGGATCTAATAAAAGACTTTGTGATAAAAATAGAATTTTTTTTTAATTATGATTAAAGTAGAAAAATACAAAAGAAGCATTTTATTTTCCACTCATTTAAACTTTAATTTTGATAAACAAAATTAATTATCCTTTATGGTTTAATTTCAATTTAATTAATTCAATGGTTTAGTTAAATGAATTTCACAGATGAAATAAATTCAGTTCAATTAAATTAATTTTAGAACTCAAACTTTAATTCTATTTATATTTAAAATTACAGGTACATGAGGACACCAAAAATCTGAGTGTTTAGGGAAGCTAAGGATTTTAATCCAACTCTTTGACTATGACGAAGTAAGAAATAACACACACAGAATAAAAAAGTGTTCGGAAAATAGTTTCCCTTCTAGATTTTTTTAAGAAATTGAAAAAAAAAATTAAAATGCTTTACAACAGGAGTAGGATATACCAGAGTATAATTTTCTAGAAGACCACAGTAATAATTTTATCACAAATTCGGTGAATTTTGAACCCAAAAATGTTCAATGCATATATCAGCAATATTAAATACATATTTTTTTTTATTTACAGGTTACAAACATTGTTATAGTTATAAATAATACATTCAGTTGCAAAAGGACTTATGAGTTTTTATGATAGAATAATGCTGTAACACACAGTAAGCAAAATATTTCATATTAACCAACTCTCTTTTATTCTTTATGTATAAAATTTTTATTTGCAATCAAATCAATCATATTCATTACAAACATTCTATGCTTATTATTTATTTTTCAATAGCCTTTGTAAGATTATTCAGATGTAATAAAATAAGCACAACATACTTAGATAATAATTAATAATGAAGAAAACTTATATATTTGCAAAATGCTCAAGTTTTTCTAGTAGGACAAATGAATTAAAATTTTATAACTATAAAATCCAATTAAAACTTTGCACCTGCATATATTTTTTCTTACACAACATGTTTAAAAATCGAATTTTATTTTTAAAAATCATCTAGGTTAACAATAATGTTGTGTTCCCCTCCCCTCCAAGCAATAGTTCAGAGCCTCCGCTACGCGGCGCTGGCAGTACCGCCCTCGAGGAGGGAGAAAAGGTGAGTTTTTTGTAGAGAGAGTTGAAGGTCTCAGTAGCAGGGGAGCAGTTGATTAGGCCTCCCTTGGAGTGCTACGAGCCTATTTTAATCTTTAAATAAAGTTTTGTTAAGTTTTAAAAGGCGTAACTCATTTCACTATATCTTCGAACCACAATCAAACATTACACTGGCGCAGCCGGCAGGATATACATTCGTGAGTTTTGAGTTTGTTCGGAATTGAGTGAATTTTGTGAAAATTCTGATTCCGTGGATTTGCGAATCGCAATGGCTTTCCTAGCGAAAGGGAAAAAAGAGGACTTGCAATACGTCGCTCGAGAAATGGGCATCGAGAATGTTTCAGAGATGACAGTAATGACATTGAGGAATGCTATTTTGAAATTGGAAGGGTATGAGGAAGAGTTTGTCAGAGAATTGCTCAATACGCAGATAGAACACAGAAAAGAACAAGAGGATGAAAGGAAAAGACAAGATGAAAGAGATGAAAAGAAAAGACAAGATGAAAGAGATGAAAAGAAAAGACAAGATGA
>BMAW01098605.1:130202-154508 GCA_019974015.1 Nephila pilipes | reverse complement strand
CTGGCTATTCTTGTTGTAGAAGATACGTCGTCGCTGGACACTGGCTATTCGTGCTGTGAAGGCATACGTCGGCATTAGCATCTGTGAAATTTTGTTGATCTCAGGGCGAGCATCAATTTTCTTTTCTTCTTGTAATTCTCTCCCATTAATTTTGACGCAATCCCGGTCCGATCACTCATACATTTTGAAGGAATCACTGCTGGAGCCGCCATAAATTTTGTAGTCATCCCGGACGAAATCCCCATAAATTTTGTAGATATTGGGGTGATGGAGATTGTTCATCCCGAATCTACGATGGTTTGCTCTTACGCAATGGGCTGGTTGTCTAGGGGGGTAATTTCGGATTCTATGTAATGTTGTTGATGATATTCAACCGATATCAATAGATGTCGCCACGACCAAGAGTCATGAGGCTCATGCAGCGCCACCATCCGAGAATAAAAACGGCGACGCCCGTTTTCGCGCCTTTGCCGCCACTGCTTCATTTTCCTTTCGCCCGCGTCGGAAATAAACTTCAACGCCTGAGCGTTCCGAGAAAGTGCCCATTTGGTTACGCCCATCCGTCTCTTCGGAAGAACTACTCGGCATATTTATCATAGTGTAGATACTTTCATTTTCATCTTCATTAGTTGAGTAGTTCATCAGATGGGGATTAACCCCTGCCCCACATAAGAATAAGGCTGGGGCAGATGGAGATTGTTCATCCCGAACTACGATGGTCATCTAAATGGGCCGGGTTGTCTAGGGGCAATTCTCGGATCTTAAGTGTAATGTTGTTGATGATATTCAAGACGCAGCTTGCAGTAGCTTCATCACATTAAGAGATGATGAAGAATGATAAGCATTTTAATATCACAATGAAAGCATTAGTGCAAGTTAACAGTTTTCCGAGGACGGATAGATGGTTGCCCTTAACCTTATTATTATCGATGGACGCTGGAATGCTCGGCGTGGAAGTTACTTCCGACGCGGGAAGGAAGGAGAAGAGAAGCGGAGAGTGGTGGCAAAAGAGAGAAGAGAGCGCGAAACATATGTCAGACGCCAGATGAGCTTATCACATGACTTATTCAGATGAGGAACTATTTCAGTGATTGAAAAATAAAATTACCTCGCATAATAATTGGATGGAAAATCCTACAAGGTTTATGTATTTGTAGAATTTTCCAGCTAATTATCAAAGAATTTAGACATGTATCTTTCCAATGTACACTAGTCAAAACTATGGTCTCAGTTACTGATAATCGGCACAACGAGATCACGCTGTGATATGCTCGTGTCACGCCACACATTCCAGACAAACTGAGTGACATTTCATTCTGCATCTTTCTTCCACTTTCCATAGCTTCTTCTCCTTCGCTACACCCGAGTCGAACGTAGCCAGAACCTCTGGCACGTCCGCAATCACCGATATGGATAAGATTAATTAGGTTTGCTACCTCCATCTCAAAGAATTATTTACCCTAATAGAGGATAACTGTATGGTGAATTCATGTATATATATTTCTCTCTTCATCTCATCTAATAAACTTAGTCAACTGGCAAAGTCATTAGATTAATACGAAGCCACAAGAATTCTAGACCAGCCGTGCTCCCAAAAAACAGCCTTCCATAAGCACAAATCATTGTAGTATCGGGATGTACACATCATCTCACTACAGTCTTCTATCTGCTTGCTATATTGCTATCGATGTTCTAAATAAAAGAAATCTTGATTGAATTCCGTTTGAACGACAAACCTGCTTATCATAACTCTATAATTGCAATGTTTGATTGTGGTCGAATATGAAATGAGAGTTACATTTAAACTTAATCAAAACTATTTAAAGATTAAATAGGCTCAGGAGCACCCAAGGAGTACTAATCAACTGCTCTCCTCCTACTGAGACTAGCCTAACTCTCTACAAAACTCACCTTTCTCCCTCCCTGAGGGCGTATTCTCGCGGCATAGCGGGAGGCTCGAACTATTGCTTGGGGAGGGAAACAACATCTCCTAACCAAGCCTGACGTTACATTTCGTAAATCTTAACTCAGCAGCTGAAACTTCTCAAATTAATACTCATAAAATATTCACACAGTGCCAAAATTAGTTCTAGGTTAACTAAATCGCAACTTAGTAATTATAAGAGAAAGAAGCAATCTAAGCTGAACAATATCACATGTACAATTAATACAAATCACACATTATAAAAAATTAATTATAGTTCTTGACTCCAAAGTGACCAAAATTACTAAGATAGTTCTAGATGTAAAATAATGGAAAAACACATAGACACTAGCACAAATAACATATAAAAAATCAAAACCCTTGCGTTCGCAATACTATGATGATTCAGCCTAAGTCGTGATAACTTGCATCATGAGAACATTTTAGCCCTCAATGCCTTTAGAAGTAGAGTTAAATCTTTGCAGGAGAAGGAATGCCCATCTTTGCATCTGTGAGATTGCGGTGCACTTTGTTAAAAGATGGGATGGGATTATGATCGTCGGAATTAATTTGTATGACACGACTTTCAGAACTAACTCCACACAATGTGAATGCTTCCCATGGGTTACTGATTTGTGGCCTTAGTCAGTTCTGACCTGGGCAGTAAGATATTGGGTAAGATTCTTTTCATCACATTTGATAACATACATGGTAATGCCAACTGATGTAAACGTCTAGAACTCGAATGTAATTTCGGCCGGTTCATCACAGAAGGCATTGTTGAAGGAGCGAGCACGCAAGCGCAGCACTTTAATTTTCTGTACCTCTCTTCCCAGTCTAGTCCATGGAATTTGTCGGAGACTCTCTTTTTTATTTTAACCCGTGAGGGTCACACAAGCTCGAATATCTCTGGTGTAATGCGCGATGGAACCGTGCTTACTTTAAACCGACACACTAACCTTCCTTTATTAGTGAGATGCTTAAATTTCTTATTCACTTATACCTTTTTCAGGATCGAGCGATGTACGACCTACAACTGTCTAAAATCATATTTCACATAGATTTCTTAGAAATCGTTCACAGTGAAGTAATCTTTTGCAACTCTGATAAAATGATGTTCAAATGCTGCAACAATGCTTAATGTGAATTTTTCAAAGATATGATGTCACTACTATATGCACGTACAGGTATCCTAATGAGCACAGTCTTTTCATTACATCCGTTGAAAAGTAGCAGATGATTTTTCAGCCCAAAACTCATTGATCTTTAAATCTATGACATTTATGGATGAGTTTGAAAGTAAATCTTATTTCTTCCGACATCAGGATTGCCCAATATCTCTTCAAAACGCAAAGTAGTTATTACTGTTAGCTCTTGCCAATCGACTGATCGAATTCTTTTGCTGTGCCTTCATAGGAAATCTGTTCGTTGACGGTTCATAACAGTCGAATGCACAACCTCATGGATCCATCTTTCTTATTCACACAGACTACCGGATATGCAATCTCAGCATGTTCCTCAGATTAATTGCCTGTTCCAATAATTTTGATTTGTTGATCCTTCCTTCACGTCAAGGATCCTCGCATGAACGGTTTTTTTTCACGTCGACGTTCGGTACGGACGGATTTTATGGCACATCCTTAGCAATGTTTTACACGTTAACGTTTTTGGTGTTCACTTAACAATTGGCTAACGGTTCTTCCTCATCCCAGATCACTACATCATATGCTCCAATAACTACTTCACGCCTCAGAGAAGCGGTGGAAGAACTTCACCTAAAGTCTATCTGGGTCTCGAATATCCCATGAGTGCATGGTAACTTACCTCTCTATCTAATTCACGACAGAATGCGAATTTACTCAATTCAGCCTCATTTATATAGAGTGAGGATCAATCACAACATTTCTCCAGGGACTCGAAGTCCACTGCGGTAGAGGCTTGTTCGTTGATCAGGTATCTAAGAGTACTTTTCGCCCATCTCAAAACCTGGAACAGGCTTGCAGATTGAAATATCTGCAAGCTTCTTACATTTCCGAGGTCAATTAAACGCCTGCTCAGCAGCACATCTCTAAATTCGTCTTTTTTGTTCTGTAAGTAGTCAACCACAGATTTTCCTATGTTCAAATGGAATGGCAATGCTGCCCACCAGCTTGATTTTAACACACTCAGGGACTTACGCTGTTCAGTCAACATACATAACTTGAAGGTGAAACCCTCTGTTGCGTTCGAGGACCTCTCGGCGAAAAGCTACGGGATATATTTGATCAGTCCCATGGATCTGTCCTAATACGTGTGAATGAATTTTTTAATACTCTGTTGTACCTCTCACGAGTCCATTCGCCATGCGATCCAGGAGACGAAAATCGTGGGTACGCTGCTGACTATGCAGACTTGCCAGTTAACTTTGATGAAATTAGACCACTAATGTACATGAGCATTTGGAATTCTCTCCTCCATAAATATTCCATTACGCTCGCTGTGCGCTGGCACAACGATCGAGAGGAATCGCTTCCGCCTGGAATGCTGGTCCTATCTATTCAAGACAGAGATTGTTTTCTATTGAAGGTGGTCAATCTCTGCCAATTATATCAACATTCACAGACCTCGAGGTAAGATCTGGCTTATAGAACATGGGGAGTAGGTAGCATCTGTAGGCTTTCTCTTTGGCTTAATGACGATCGACGGATTATTGCAGTGTGTCTCTAAAAATCCTTCTTCAAATCAGCTGCCGTAGGGTTAAAACAAGATTCTTTCCTGGTCTGTTTTTGAATCCATATGACTCACAAAACAGATTCAGTGACCAATTTCACACTTGAGGCTCTTCTAATTTTAGGTAAAACCAGTTGAGCCACCTTTTCTCCAGTTACTCTATCGTCGGGAATAGTGATCATCCCTCGCGTTTCCCTTTTCAACGTAATTGTTTCAGCAGCTTTCAACGTATCAACATTTTAATCTGCTGATCATCTTATAATAATGCTCTTTACTGCTCAGCTAGATGTTGTATTGCATCCTCCCCTCCTGTGGGAAATAATATTTCCAAACATAAATACATTCTTCATTTTCTAATATTTTCTTCTGCTTTCTTGCCCTTCCGTTGTACAATCAGACTTCTGTCCCCCAATGGCAATTTCCATAAATCTCCGAGTGAGGATTCATCGCTTGTGGTTTCATTTACATTCTCTTTCAACATTTGATATATATTATAGTTCGGATAACTGTGACCTTGGATTTTATCTTGATCGCTACTAATACTTGAATAGGTTTGAAATGTTTGTTTTCTTGTTCTTATCCATAACACACGGAAGAAGCTTCTATTTTCCAATCTGCTTTTAAAATTATTTCCCTACTCATTCTTTTCATCTGAAATGAGTTCAGTTCAACACATGCTATACATCGATCCGAATCAAATTAAAGCCGTTGCCTCTTTCCGTTGACAGACTAACTTCAACATATTATGGAGATACTCATTAATTTTGTCTTCGCCTGGATTCTTTCTTATTTCCATGCTTTCTAATAAGGAACTCAGTTCGAATTTCTGCGGCATACTGCTTGATCATCCTTGTGTCTATCGTAACTATTACTCGTCGCTTTTGTATCTTTTTGGAACTGTTCTTCTATGCCTAGGATTGTAATCCACAAATATCAACATTCGAAGTGTTTTATTTCTTCCTTCTTGAGTTCTGGATTTTCTTTGAGGTGGAATATATCTCACTGCTGTAATTTTCTGTTTCCCATTGTGGACGTTTGATAAGCTGAATACTCTCTAGGAAATTTTCTCGGTCGTCTTGTTGACTTACTCGCTCTGACATTTTTTACGTCTAATTTTGAGGCAATTTGATCGGTTTTTAAATTGTCCATTCATCAATAAATGTCATACATTTCGGCGGAGTTCTCCACTTTGTGTCAGTAATCATCAAGTCACGCAAATCTTCAAAGTGTAACCTGTAAAGCCCGTCCATTCGGAAAATAGTTCGTCGAGTTCGTAACTGAAATCGCACTCAATGATATCTTGTTTTTTTCACGATGTTCACAAACATTTGTCTAATTCTCTGGTGTTAATGCCAGACTCTTTCAGAATCTTTCACCTTATCGATGCTTCAATTTCTACCATTTTCAGCGCGGATGCGATGTGCAACATTATGGCAACAACTGACTCAAAGAAGTCATTTCCTTTTGAGTTTCAGCTATTCGACTTGTCTCTCAAATAACACCAGATATAAATAATCATTGTTTTCTATGATGATTCTTTTGGGAGAAATTTTGCAGCTCTACTTTCGATTTAAAACAACTTCTGATTCGTTGTTTCAGCATTAATCTTTCGTTTTCTGAACTGTAATTTCTGTGTTCAAATCTATTTGTCTCTCTGACACTTGCTTTTCTTCATCTTCAATACTGTCTTTCTTTTCATCTTCATCTTTTGTCTTTCTTTCATCTCTTTCATCTTTCTTCATTCCTCTTGTTCTTTTCATGGTTCTAATCTCGCGTATTGAGACGATTCTCTTGACAAACTCTTTCTCCTATGCCTTCGGTTTCAAATAGACATCGTAATGTCATTAGCTGTCATCTCTGAGCATTCTCGTGCCCATTTCTCGAGCAGGCTATGCAAGTCCTCTTTTTCCTTTTCACGCTGAAAGCACGTGACTGTCAACCCCGGAATCAGAGGTTACAAAATTCACTCAGTTCCCAGACAAACTCAAACTACTGGTCTTACATCTGACCGGCTGCCAGTAATGTTTGATTGTGGTCTGAAGATATAGTGTGGAAATGAGCTACTACCAAACTTAACAAAACTTTATTTAAAGATAAAATAGGCCTGTAGCACCTGGCAACTGCTCCCCTGCTACTGAGACCAACTCTCACAAAAACTCACCTTTCTCCCCACCACAGCCGCGTATGGAGGCTCTGAACTGCTTGGAGGGGAGGAGAACATACATTATTGTTAACTAGACAGATTTTAAAATAAAATTATAAGAACATGTTGTAAGAAAAATATATGAAAAGTAAAGTTTTAATTGATTTATAGTTATAAAATTTAATTCATTTGTCCTAGAAAACTCTTGGAGCATTTTGCAAATATAAGTTTTCTTCATATTAATTATTATCTAGTATGTTGTGCTTATTTATTACATCTGAATAATCTTACAAAGGCTATTGAATAAATAATAAGCATAGACGTTTGTAATGAATATGATTGATTGATTGCAAATAAAATTTATACATAAAGAATAAAAGAGAGCTGGTTATCAGGAAATTGTTTTACTGTGTGTTAAGGTACATTATTCATCATAAAACTCATAAGTCCTTTTGCAACTGAATGTATTATTTATAACTATAAATAAATGTTTCAACCCAAATAAAAATATGTATTTAATATTGCTGATATGCATTGAACATTTTTGGCCCAAATTCACCGAATTTGTGATGTTAAAATTAATACTGTGGTCTTCTAGAAAATTATACTCTGGTATATCCTAATTCTGTTGTGAAAGCATTTTAATTTTTCAATTCTTTAAAATCTAGAAACTATTTTCTCCGAACACTTTTTATTCTGTGTGTGTTATTTCTACTTCGTCATAGTCAAAGAGTTGATTAAAATCCATTCCTAAACACTCAGATTTGTGTCCCTGTAATTTTAAATATAACAGAATTAAAGTTTGAGTTCTAAATTAATTTTAACTGAACTGAATCGATCCGGTGAACTACTCAATCCAACTACTGAATTAATTTAACTGAAATTGAACCATAAAGGATAATTTAATTTGTTTGACCAAAATTGTTTAAATGAGTGGAAAATAAACGTTTCCTTTGTATCTTCACTTTGAACTCAGCACTAAGAAAAATCATTTCATCACAAAGTCCTTCATATCAGATCCTCAAAGACCTTTGAATATATCCGTTCACATATCTGTTGAGGAAATGCATCCAGTTTGTCCGGTTGCATACAGCTGTTCTGATTGATTCTTTGAACCTGGTTTTAACCTAGGGCCACCAACCTGCATCTCCTTAAATAGATGATTAACTTTGAGAAAACACAGACGCCATAACCCTGCCAGCCGATCTGTTTGGCGGCTCTTCCACGGCTTCTGAGGCTGGTCTGATCCCAGTAGTCCGACTCGATTGTCGATTGATCCTCGGCGAAACGATGGAGTCATAATGCTCATCCATTGTCCCACTGACGCAGAACCTGGCTCATTACGCCTTATCTCAAACCGTCTGACCATCAACTGTCGTTGTTTTGATCAAAAGCGAGTTAGCGGCGGCATCCACCTTCTGGCAATAGATTACACCCAAATATCCCATGATCAGGCTGTATCATTTGTCCGTCACAGTTTGCATGGATCACATCCTTGTTCACGTATCCAGATAATCTCCATTAACCGAAACCTGACGCCTGGCAGATGCACAAACTCGTACACGAAAAGAACTGCCGCTCGTGAGTCAAAACATATCATGTCCAACGCATGAAGTGAGTGGGACAGTGGGAAGCAGAAGCAGCAGTAAATTTCAGCTCTGTTGCTTCTAGCCTGAGAAACGATGTGACAGTTAAAACACAACGAAAATCGCCGCACATCGTTTACGCCAAGTGCTAAAACTGTCGCAGGTGAGGAGCCACAAAGAAATTCTGATTTAACTGAACTTTCGATTTGAGATCACAAATAGGCTATTAAATTTTCTCGCTTAGAACAGCCAACTGGATATAGCGAATTTAATTTTGCAGAGGAAAACGCAGAACATATGAAGAAGACTCTCATAAAGCGGAAAATACCTGAGACAATTTTCCGAACTTGTGCTGGGAATTGAAAAGACTGCTCCGTGGAAAGAACTGAAAATAAAGATGTCCCTGAAAAGAGGTGTTCAAACTCCGGTAACTGACTCAAAAAGTCTGACGGGCAGTTCTAAGGATCATTGACATTTTGGAGTCAATTTAAAAGATTCATGAAGATGAAAGTTTGCCGAATGAGGACAGTTCCACACTTGTTGCAGGCTTGCCAGCAAAATTCAAAGGCGGTTCGAGTCGAGAGTTTTCCGCAACAGCGGACAACTATCCAAAAGCACAGCTCAACTTCAAGAACGTTTCGGGAAGAGAAGATCTCCCAGCAAATCTATGCAGAGATTTCACTGTCAATGGTCAATGAAAACGCAGCCACAGACGCTCAAACAGATTCTACATATGATGAACTGAAGAAGATACGAGTCGAGACGGGACGGACACAGGACAAGTGGTATAAGAATTTTGAGTCCCGAGGAACTCATGTTCACTGAAATATATTATTAGCATTTGAAAGGTACAAAATTTCAGATACTCCAAGAAGGTCAGAATTGAAATATTAATGAACTCTCAAGAAGTTAAAATGACGAAATGATTGAACTTGCTAGAATAATTTTCAGCCCCACTAACTCAAAAGAAAAGAGATGTCAATAAACCGTGGATAGGTTCCCCTGCAGCCACCTGGCAAGCAATGATATGATAGAATGTACAGGTACACTTATTATGTATATTTTGGTAAAAACATCCTCCCAAGTTGAAATGTTTAGAAGCCAGGAAAATGACTTTAGATGAAAAGAAAAGTGTTTTGAGAAATAGAGCCTGTTTGGGTTGTTTTGTTTTTCATTTTCAAGTAATTGTATAAAAATTTGTGCTTATACGTGCAAAACCGCAACTTATTTAATGTGTGATCAAGCGAAAAACAATGTTAACTGAAATCTTCTGGTATTGAGACACCCATTATCTAACAGTTGTAGTAAAATAATGTGTTTCTATGACTGCAAGAAGTTAATGTTTAATAAAAATAATCAAAGTTAGAGCCTGATCGACAGCGGATCTCAATACTCTATATTTCAAACATACATTTAAAAATTAGGCCCAAATTAAATAATGATAAAAATGCAACATCAGCTGGAGGTAGAGAAACGCAAAACCAATCGCACAATGTTTATGAATTGTTATAAAACGTTGATGAATCATTCGCTTCATGTCGAGCTACTTTCAGAGAAAGATTTCAGGTAAAGTGCCAAATGCTATAACCTTTGTAATTAATGAATTGAATAGGGGATTATTTGTCTGATCTGCATATGAGGATTGCGAAATAGATTTATTGCTAGGAGCGAATGTGGCGGGTTTTATATTTATGGCAAGTTCTATTGAATCGGGTTTGTTTTTATTAAGAACTCGCTTAGGCGGTTTCGACTGGGAAGCAGGAAATATTTGGTAAATGTAATGAAGAGGATACTGTTTAAGTATTTCTTTATTTGTTAAAGAGTTGTCTGTTAATGAATTGTAACTTGAAAGCATTGAATTTTGACCTATCTGCAAAGTTAAATGAAAAAGAGCATTTAAAGCGTGATTAAGAATTTAAAACAGTATGAAAATTCTGCCGACGGTAGATACGAACTTTGTTTGTCTTTAACGGATGTAGTAAATCTGTCTTCCACAAAGAACTGACATGAAGCGCCAAAAAGATGCGTGAACGCGCACAATGAATGGGCTTCTAGATGATTATAAAGCTGTACGAAAAGAATGGGAAAATTAGAAATTATAGAAAATTGAAGGAACGCATATTTTTGCCAGACGACCAATAGTGGAAAAGGATTGTATAACATGTAAAATTCGCCCAGATTTCGATGCGTCAGCCTGTGAAAACTGCCAGAGTTCAAGCAAACAGATCATTGAACAAAGGTCCAAATTTAATTGAGCAAATAATTGCATATTTTAGACAGGTTTCAGAAGTTGAATCTGATCGACTCTTCTGCTGATATGAGAAAACATTCCTTCCAGTTGGGAATTGCCCTCAAGCATAGATTTTTGAGATCTTTCAGCCTGACGAGGAGAGGAAATTGTTTATCGTCACAGAGTGGTTTTGCGTATCGTCGAGTCCCTTCTGTTAGTTGTGCAGTACTTACGCACTTGCTGGAAAATGCCAGCAGAGACTGCCCTAAGTTAAACTCTCATTCTTTATGTAGCTAATTGGTACATGGGAATGAATGATACAGAACAAAATTTGTTTTGAAATCTAGGAAATTTTGTCACGTGGGTGTTTAATTTACGTAATTGGGAAAGTAATGTGGAAAGTAAACACATATCCAAAGTTCAGGCACTGAAATTATTAGGATAATTGGGATCTTGATAAGACACTTTGAAGTGTAAAATTGATTTAAAAGTTTAACAGGTGAAACTAAAATAATTCAAAGACTTGTTTTAGCAACTGTCCAAAAATTTTGACCCAATAGTAGTACCAAAGCTCTGTGACTCTTACACCCAAAAATATTGCGCCAAAACACATGGAAATTAAATATGGACTCACTGGATGAGATAGTGAGCCCTTTTTAAAATGGTGAATGAATAAAGATATTTTAGATGTGAAATTCATGTTATTGAAATTGAACGATAGCAATACCAAATGTATTTTGTCGATGCTTGTAAGAGGCCTATGCTACTTGCATATTTTTAGATCGAACACTTTGCAGGGTGTAAAGGTTGTGACCTAGGGGCAAAAGCGAGTAGCTCCTGACATTAAAGCAGGTAACAATCCCCAGATTAGAGCTGATGGCGTGTTGTATTGGTGCTAGGTTACACATCTGGTGGCCAGGAATCCTTGATAGTTGCTGTAATGGAAACCGTCTTTGAGTGATTCCATGGCTAAATTGTACTGGTTAAGGAAAAGGAGGTTATCAGTTTTCGTTTCAATAGGATTAAAGAAATAAAAACTTTCCAATAGTGAATGGTGGCGTCATGTGCCTGGAAAAATGAATCCGGGCCACTGCCTCTCGAGGATGTTCACCTGGTCATTTAGTTGAGTTACATTTGCGGGAAGGCCATTGTGGTTACCAGAGTCACTAGATTGCCTGGTCTAACAAAGCTACTTGATTATGATTATCTGAAATTTCATAGAAAGAAAAAGTTAGATTGTGTAATTTAAATTTGTCGGAGGAAAAGTTGCCATGTTGTAGGAAATTTCGAAATTCCATCTAATCTTAAGATTAGTTGCCTGGGTTCTAGGTTTAATGTTAGATGAATTGACAGAAAAAGAACAATTTAGATGAGTTTTAGATGTCATTTTATTTTAGCTATATTGATTTTGTTCTCATCCTGAATATATCCAATTGTAGATTTTCAACTGTATTCACTTTCAGTTTTAGAATGAACTTCACCTGAAGGATTTGAACTTCTCTTACTGTGCCCCAGCTTACCTTCAGGCAAGTACGGACTCTGTAATCCCGAGAACCCGGCGATGGATCTTTCCTTTCCTGGCTTATTGCTTTGGTAAACACGGGCAGACGCTCCGGGATACTCCTAAAGGATCTTCTATTTCTGACCCTCCATAATAACTTTTCATTTTCATTTTTCTTTCATTGTCCAACCACAGATTTTACTTTCTCCATATCTTTACTAGATATATTCATATCACTGGCTCATATTTTCCTTTATTCCAGTTTTTGTTGGTATCCGTTTTGTTTTCCATTTTCCTTTTTCTTGTTATTGCCATCCCATGTTTGCTGCAAGTGTCCCATAAGGAGGAGTGGGATCCTGGGGAGTTACTCTTTATGTTCCTTGGCCCTGCTTTTGCTGTAGACGGTGGCAGAAGGTAGAGCCTTCTGTCAATCGGTTGGTGGTAAAGTCTCTTTGTGGATCTATCCGCAAAGAGAGACTCCTGCTGTAGGGTTGGGTGCTGCAGATAAGGTACTGAGTTTTCTGGCAGATTCTGCCCTGCTGTAGGAAAAGAATGGTCCTGGGTGACCTCCAGGTGCCGTGACTGATGGCGCCTGCTGAGCGGCCTCCCCTTTGCTGGGCTCCCAAGGTGGTGGAGGCACTCCAGGATGAATACTCCTTTAATAATGGATTCTTCTTTTTCATGCCTGGGAAAGGCCTGTTTTACCCACATCAAACATGAAATACAAATTCTCATGCTTTAATTTTTCGTTATAAAACAATGAAATGTGCAAATCTCCTTTCATATTCAGAAGTTGCAAGGTATCGGTGGTGAACTGAAATCTGTTAAAAATTGAAATCTGGTGACCTTCTAATAGAGACGAAAACTGCTTTACAAACCCAAATCTTTCTTGTCTGGTTAAACCTTTCTAGATTCTCCCTCTACATGTCTCTCCCCACAAATCTCTCACAATCAAGGCTACATGAGGTGTAATTTTGACCTGTTGTTCATCAAAAGCGGAAATCCTTTTGATAGACGCTCTTCTGATCAGGGTGTCACCTGTGTCAGAAGGATCATAATTAAAAAGACAGTTCTAGATGCCTTCCAACTAAACATTTAATCTTAACAGTCCCACCTTCAACTATCAAAGCAGGTTATCTAAACTGCACATCCGGACGAGACAGTCTGAATCCTCCGTGTTGTTCCAGTGTCAGAGGTCTGGACATTCAAAACTGAGTTTGCAGGGAACAATTTAACGTGTTTAGGTGTGCGTCCGCTTGACACTCTCCACACAACTGGAGACCAAGTGGTGTTAATTGTCTGATCCTCACACCTCCAACTCAATATGCTCAAATGGAAATTGGAAAATAGATCTCAAGAAATAAAATGTAGGCGACATTTCATATAGAAGCCCAAAATTAATAGAGTTCCGCAACTCTTCAAACTTAATACGTACATGCCAAAGCAACTTTTATTACCACGTTCACCCCAAACTGATCCTAATTTTACAAAAGTTGTATTCACTCCTGCTTTCATTGACCTTATCTAAATTCACCATCATTTTCTCCACTACTTACAGTTACATCATCGTCATCTTCAGGCGGATATTTTCCTTCAATAGTTCTTAAAACGCTACATCTGTAACGAATATTCTAAATACAGTTGCATCTGAAACACGAAATCTCCTTCCCTTCATCTCTGGTTTTAAAACAAAACTTAAAAGCACAAGGTAAATCGCCCATTCCGAAATATCTCTCATCCTGAAACAAATAGTAAACTCAAAGGATATAAACTAAATAATACAAAAAGTGCTCTACCGCCTAAACTCGAGATGATGATGATTGTATATTATAATGATGGATTAGGGAGGGCTCATGGAGATGCCATGGATCAAATTGAATATACAAACTTTTAAAGCAAAAGAAAATGATTGACCCTATTTATTTGCTTTATTGTCTGATTTTAACCACCTGATTACGCTTATATTTAAACTGCTATTTCATCATATAAGGGTATTAAGATGGAGATTGCCTATACCGTGGAATTCAATGATATTTGCTCTTACGCAAAGGGCTGGCTAATCTAGGGTACTTCGGATTCCATGTATCGTTGTTGATGATATTCAAGATGAAGTTTGCACATTTACTTGTTTATTAGAGAGATGATGAAGGAAAAGACACTATTATATGAAAAGTAAGTTGACCAGTTCGTCAGATAAAGATATTACGCCTCATTTAACCCATATTGGCGATGGCACTGAACGCTCATGTTGAAGTTTATCATCGCGGGTAGCGAAGGAGAAGAGAAGTGAGGAAAGAGAAGAGAGCGAAACGAAGTGTCACTTAGTTTTGTTCTGGGATAGGTGGCGACATGACACATGACTCTGATCAGGCGACTATTGAGTATCGGAGGAACTGGTTTCACAGTAAATTGAAAATAATAAGAATTATTATTTAGCTGAAAATCTCACATATATAAACAATAAGTTTTAATTTTATAACATTTCGTATGAAAGGTTATGCATGAAAAGGTTATAACGACAATAATCAATGGTTTGCGAGCGTCAACACGGACACTTTGCTCTCATCTGATTTTTATATACATGCATGAATGAGATAATAAATTAACCAATCATATTAAAATGTACAAAAGCAAATATGTTTGTCTGATCTCAAGACGAGAAACGAATCGTTCACATAGTAGGTTACTGGAAAATAACTTAGGTTTTGATGCTCTTTAAGACTCTAATGTCTTAAAACGTCAAACTGTTATAAAAATAAAAATAACAAATCCTGGCACTTATCAGCACACCCGAAAAATTCCACTAAGAAGTACACCAAACGCCTCTATTTTGTAGAAAGGAAATATTTAATTTAAACTCTAGTTTTAGTGTTTAACTCTATGCAATTATAATTCAAATATTTTAAATATTCTTCATATATGAAACTCGTCAACAACAAAACCTTCACTAAAATTTCTGTTGTATTTCCAGTTCTTTTATTTGTCCTTACATGATCATAACTAGCTACAAGTCTGGGTTTATTTTATCTCATCTATATAAATATTTAAATTATATGGGTCTACCAAATTATAAACATTTTTATAGTACCAGGGGAGTAAGGTAAGATTATAATCCCTAATAGATATAATGAGGGATGATGAGTATAATCCTCAAAATATATTTTTATACTTCTGAAACACATAAAATAGAATTGGGTCAAAATGAATGAAATCAACTGTAAATAAAATAATTATGAATAAACTCTGTTAGTATAAGTTTCAACCTAGTTCACAAAGTGTTTTCAGCAACCATTGATTGATATTTTTACCTTAGTTTAATGCTTTTTATAACATTTGACATGTATTGCTTTTAGAAATTACTTAATTTTTCTTTATTAAAGAAGTCCATCATAATTTTCATTTCCAAAATCATTGGTAAAAATAGTAGATAAAACCAAAAGTACTCTAAATTGCACTGAACTGTCTTTGGAGTCAAAGAAAATCGCAAGGAAATATGCAGATCAGATAAATCTTTAGGTATCAGTTTCTAATAAATATTTATAAAACAATTTTTAACTTGAGTTATTTACATAACATTACTCGAAAATGAAACTTTTCTTCAAGTTTTCTTAATTTAAGAACTAGTATAAAATAAAAGTTTCTATTCAGAAATTTTAAAACAAAATTGAGTATCGAAGGTGGAGTTATAATTTATAAATTTTAAAAAGTATTTAAATTAGTTTCATTATTTTTGTAAAAATTCACTCATTAAAGTTATCTATTAGAGATCTGAAATACTACATCATCATTTATAACAGTATCTTGATGGAGATATTACTTACTTCCAGTTTTAAATAAAAGACAATCAACAAACTTACTCAATGTATATTTTCAGAAATACATATTAATTTTCTTTATTTTATATTTTGACTCATATCATATCAGATTCAAAGGGTCATTACTTATGTGAAAGACCTTCTAAACTTATCTTTAATTTTATGAACTTTATCTTTTTATAGTGCCCTGAATTGTATTGACCCTAATGCTTCAATTAAACAATGTGTGGTATTGGATTCACGAGTGAACTCATTTCTGTTACACCAGAATTTTGAATATGATTCTGTATGTTTGAGAAAATGATATTTATTTTAATATATTACTACATTGATAATAATTCACTTTAAAATATGGGTTACTTTTGCTTTAAGAGGCAATGTTATTTTAAAATGAACTGACTCTTGTAATTTCTGGGCAAGTAACAGGTCAGAAGCAATCATTTGAACAGCTGATTGGAAATTAAAGATCTTCCAATGCCCATCCAACGTGTGTACGCTTTTATCTTGTCCATTAATTGAAATATATCTCTTTACATTATTATAGAAAATATATAAATGAAGGGAATATAGAATGCTGATGGATGAGATAAGATTGAATCACAAATAAATAATATCGTATAATACATGTAAATATTTGGCATAGAACTTTCAATGTGAAAATGTATTTATCTTTACATGTTCAAAAGATGAATACAATTTTACTATACTTAGGTATATACAAATGAACAATAAAATTACTTTTGCCAACTTCATAATGTGCAGAAAGTTTAAAGGATAGTTAAATAAAATAAGTATATAAATGTAAAATTTTACTTTTGTGCAATAACTATGGGGTTTGATCAGTATTGGCTCAACTGGTACATTGCCCGACCGTAACCTCATTTTTCGCCAATGAAGATTAGGCTCTAACATGGCGACCAGTCAACCATTATTTGTATAGAAATGACTGGTCGCCAAAATGGCGGCTTTCGGCATATACCTGAAGTAGTTCCGTAATATTTTTAATATCTGACATGAATGTAAATACTATATGAAAATGTGCCATTTTCCGTTAGTTTATGGCAAGCGAAAATCGCCAAATAATGTAGAATTCACCAAATTTCAGAACCATGGTATGTTCGTTTGAGGCCATACCTATTCTGAATTCATTCAAACAGCGTGTTTTCTTCCATCTTAATTTTGTTTTAAAAACGATAGAAAATTTGGGAATCCAGAGCTGAAGATGCAGTCTCTTTCTTTCGAGAAAGGTATATTGGCAAAAATGCAACATGCGATCAGAATCATGAAACTGTCTTTTGTGATCGAGTACGCTGATGCAGTAATCTGTCAACATGTTGCAGGAAGAAGAGAAGTATCTGCAAATGGCATGGTTCGAACTGTCCAGATTGAGTTTTCTTTACATCTTCAGATTTATTTCTATTGAGGATTACACGTCAAATGGTGTGAAAACGACTGGATAAGAATCATACAGTTAGATTTGAAAACACCACTTAAAAGAAGTTTGTAAAAGTATTAGTGAACGAGCAAAAATCGGTGGTCTTGGGAAAAATAGCTGAGATAGATTCTTAGAGCTTATTTACAAACGAAAGAATACGATGATGGTAGAATTTTCCACAACAGTGGATATTTGGTGGCTTTTGCCACGAAAATGGACGAATGCTTAGCACCTAAACTGTTCTTTACCAGTCCTTGGTGTTAATAGATCAAGATAACCACATCGAAGGGCCACACCGCTCATTCCGACTCCTGGAAGGCTACTGCATAACCAAAATGAAGAAGCTTGTCTACAGCATTTCAAAATCACCACGGTATAATTTCGTTGATCCCACACTTGGTAAACACTCAGAAAATCGACTCTGAGGCAGCGCCAAATGGAGAAATAAAACATTGCAATCTCTCCCCAGCATTTGAGTCACCTTGCTGAATTCTCCTGAAGTTTGAGAATAACGACCATTTGAGCAAATTTCAAGGACATCACTGTATTCTGAAAACCACAATTATAAGTATCTTTTTAAATCACATAAATCAAACAAATTGTTAATTACTGAAATTTTGTTAATTAATCAGTTTGACGAGAACCAACTTCAACAAATTAATATTTGTTAGAGTTGAACTGTTTTGTTTACTATTAATATTTGTTTATAGTTGAACGTTTTCGACTTTATTAGTTTTTATTAACGTCGCACTAGAAGCAACACGAGGGCTATATGATGGACCCGTAATTTGAACTACGGTCAAGTGACGAGACGACACCTGAGCTGGCACCCCTCATCCACACACCACGCCAACGGAGGACTCCTGGGTCTTCGAACAGATTTAACGCATCAGCCCTGCTCACACGGCGGTATTTGGCGGCTGGCGATCGAACTCATGACGAACGAAACTGCCACAGTCCACGACCTGACCACTAGCTACCGCGGGCCCCTATGTTTTCGACTTCCTTTGCTTCTTTGACTGTTTTATCATTCGCTTCGCTTGGCTCCCGTTGTTCACAATTGGTGACATTTGCGCCTGGCTAAAACAGAAAGTACTGAAAAATTATCATTGTGCTAATTTGAAATTTCAAATCAAACCTATATTATGTATACTTGATATTTTTCTTCATGACACTCCTTGATTTATTTTATTTGGTGTTGTTTCTTGCAAGATTCACCGACCAAGAAAAACAATATATGTGGCGCTGCCATCGATGAGCAGAGGAGAGGAAAACACAACAAGAGGAGGAAGAATGGCGCTTGACGCTGGATTGAACAAGGGTACAAACACGCCAAATGTTTAGTATTAGTGACCATATTGTATTAATTGTGTACAGTGGTTTAACAAAGAATAAAACTTTGAGCCACCTTTCAGTGTATCTGGTAGTGATTGAATCTTCAGAAATGAAACAAAAGAACTACAACACGAAAAACATGAAATATAACTGGCGCACGAGTAGCATGAAGATTTCACAAATCCAGGTAAGAGGGAGTCCATACCACAAATTAAATATTATTGGTTGCATTATAATGTAAAGAGAGCATTATTAATAGCTGTAGTTTTGTTTGAATAGATGGATATGTTACTGTAGTAAAAATAAAGTAAGTTACAGTCTTATTTATGCTGATTCATCCGAATGGTGTGAGAAATATTTTGTTTTCTGCAATAGAAACATTTTTCTTTACTGATTTAAACTGAGAACGTCCTGTTCTAATTATGTATCATCTGGTTCCCAAGAGACAAAAGATATTTTTATTTGTGTTTCACCAGAAACCTGTAGAATATTAAAATACTTTGATCAAATGAACATCAGTTCAGATATTTTATTTATGTTTCATCCTGAAACTATTGTGAATTATTAAAGTTTACCTTGTTTCCAAATGAACATCATATCAGATATATTTTGTTTTGCTCTCATCAGAAACGTTTTGAATTATTATATATATTCTATTTTATTGAACATCAGTTCAGATATTGTTTGTGTTTAATCTGAAACCTATGAAATGTTAGAATATAACTATATTTTAATTGAACATCAGTTCATATTGTTATGAATGTATAAAATTTTGTTGAGTTTAGATAGTATTAACTAAAAAGAAAGCAAGAGTGTTTATAATTCATACGTAGAATTGATGGATTGTTTGGTGGTATTAAAATACTTTTACCGAATTAAATTAAATGTCATATCTTCCGAATTACAGAATATAAATTTAAAGTGTATAAATTTTGGTGTGAAATATGCATCATGTTGAAAAGATCCAATTTTTGCTAAAGTTACATACAATATTTAGTGGTTTCGAAAAAGAGAGAGATCCATTTCTTTCTGCGCCATTACTGAACCATGACCGCTTATCATTTCAACCACTAAGTACGCAAAGTAAATGTAGAATCGGAGAGGCCTGGGTTGTCAGCGTTGAACGTCTGACGCAGAGTAATGACATTTGAATGTAGCATAACTTTTTCCTTTAACACTAATAAGGATCATTGCATCTGCTAAGTAGAACCTTTTATTGAGCATACTGATGAGTCAGATATTTAAATCATAGTGATGATTTTTATTATTATTTCTGTTCAAAGATTGATGGTATTTTTATTTTGATATATTGTGATAAGAAGATATTATTTTTGTATTTGTCAGTAGGATTTATAAAAACTTAGAGTACAAAATTCTAAGAAATTAAGTATATTATTTTATGTGGCAAAATACTTTGTTATTGTAGTACACCCATTTGCTGAATTTTTCATTTTGTTCATGTCATATGCAAAGCTAGCATTCAAGGCATAAATTTGTAAATTCATATAAAGAAGTACGAAACAATTGTTTTTAGATATAAACCAACCTTGATTAATTACATATTACTTTTGAACTTAGATGGCTGATTGATTTAGATAATTATAATAAGGTGCGAGATGGCATTTTAGAAAGGGATTAAAAGCAGATTTGCAGATTATGGCTACGGAAATGGGGGTTGAAGATGTCCTTAGTTTAAAAGTGTTTGAATTAAGAGGCTATTTGAATAATAAAAACTCTGACGAGGAGTTTGTAGAGAACAATTGAATATTATGAGAAAAGAAAGGTTGAGATAGCTGAGAGCAGTGGTTCGAACTCTCAGAAGAAACGAACTGAGCTTGAGAAAGGAGGAGGAAGTGAAAACTTGTTGTTCAGGACCATTCAAGATTGATTTGCATAAACTGATTCCGATGTTTGGATCAAAATCTGACGATAGTTTTATTCTGTATCATTTGAACGTCACAAAATTTATAATTTGCTAAAGGTGTATTGGGTGACATCTGATAAGTATTCTACCTTCGGATATTGTAAGTCTTATTGCTCAGAACCAGAAAAGATGCCGCTGATTACGAATTTGTAAAGGGGCTATTTCAACGATTCAAGTTGGAGTCCTGAGAAATTCCTGCCAGCTGTTCTCGTGAAACACCAAGAATCCCGATGGCATGGGGAGAGATTATTTTGAGAGATAAGAAATTTTGTGAAGAATGGCTTAAGGGCCTAGATATCAAACCTTCGACGACCTAAAGATCTCCTCATAGCAGACCAAATGAAGAAGAAGGTGCCAAATCAGAGATCCACAGAACACTTTGTTGATGAATGGGCAAAATAACTCCAAAGGTGCTGGTCGAAAACTTGATGAATATGAGGATGTCCATGGAAAACCAAACGGCTCACAGAAAAGCATTTATTAATAAAGAGAAACCTATTGTGTTCCCTTTGAATACCCGGAGCCTCACATCAGTTGAAGGGAAAGAGACGTAAGAAATAAAAGGTGATGGCCACCAAATACAACTACTAATGACAACAGCTATCAAGCACATATAATCAAACCCGGATTACACCCACATGTTATACTTGTGGCAAAGAAGGTCATTTCTAAGAGCATGCTGATAAACACTAAATAAGCAAAACTCGCAAAATATCAAGTTTTCCTCCAGTCAAAGCCCAAAAATGCAGTTCAAGCTGAAGATACCACTACATCAAAACAGCTAAAATAGATGTCTGAATCAACTTGTAAATTTCTGGCAGAGAGTATTGATAAATTGAAGGGTTATAAAGTGAAGTGTGTAGATGTCAAATAATGGAACGGTAGACCTGAGCACAAATCTCTGTGGTGAGCTGATTTAGTTAAAGACATTGAGAAAATGGGAGAAGGGAAGATCAAGTTATTTCTTTGGGATAGTGAAGTCGCTCCCTAAGAACATTTATCATAAAGATCGATGATGGATGGTACGGATGCAATACTAATACATGTGCCGTTTTCAAAGAAACTAGTGAACGACATGTTAGTTTGTCAAACCGCATAAGGAAGCCCTTTGAAAACATACAGTTATGCAGTGCAAAATGCAAAGTCATTATTCATGAAGTCCAACTGGATAATGGAGGTTAAGAATTCAACTGTATGTGAAGAGGATCTTGTTCTGACATAGAGTATCGATAGACGCAGTCAACATTGAAACGAAGTGAGGATTCAATTTAACAGGGAGACCCGAAGGACTTTATAAAACTTCAGAAAGATGAACATTAATAAGGTTCAACGCGCAACAACAAAGAAAAGGTATAAGAAATACAAGATGATCTGCTGGTATAATGACGTTGTTTGTGGGAGTCAATCACAAGTTGTCCTGCGTAAAAAGAAAGGAAATTCTACAATGGCTCATGAAATCGTTATTGACATTTAGGAGAACAAAACAAAGAAATTAATAAATATTCCTTTTTCTGGCCTCGTTAAAGAGGGCAGGAAGCGTGTAAACCTTTGTCATCAGTTACGAAGACCAACATACAGAGATAGATTCAGCCCACAAGACCTGATAATCCATTCGAAGTCTGGAGCGTGATTGCATCGACCAAGAACCTCGATCAAGAAGAGGGCATTTATATTGTGGCTATTGATCTGTGCTCACAAAAGATGGGCGGAAGCCATACTCAACAAGAACATTACTGTAAAACTACTTGGTGAAGTGCTAATGAAAATTTTCGTCAAACTGGTTTCAAAGACAATATGCACAGACCATGTACCAATTTTACAGCACAATTGACTCAAGCCTTCTTCAAGACGTGCTGAGTATCTCCGAAGCTTACCCAGGCCATCCTGAGTATGGGAGGTTGAAGTTGAATAGAACTTTGAAAGACAGGTTAAACAAAATAGCTCAAGAGTATGGGAGTGGGATGTCCGCCCCATATTTGCTTTTGCTTATAGAGAAATACCTCACTTTACTGGTGTATCACCATATCAATTAGTTTATGAAGACTACCATATCTTGACTGATGACCATTTTAAAAGAATTTTGGACAGGAGAAAGAGAAATCCTTACCAGTGCTGCTCGTTCTGTTGAAGAATACTTGAAACAACTGCAAAAGAAGGTAAGTATCACGAACGTATCGGAAAACAGCAAAATCAGGAACGTATGACTTTCACACTATACCTCTGAGATCACGAGAAAAGTTTTCTGTTGGAGATGAAGTACTATGGTCTTCATCTACGCATAAATTGCTGCAGAACACTTGGATAATAGGACCAGCCAAGGTAGTACAGCCTCACTCAGGACCCCACCTTTTGCTTAGTTCAAATGGAAGACGGTAGTACTAGAGAATTACATGGCAAATAAGCTAAGACCTTATATCTCAAGAGTTGATCATGTTGGGGTAATATTTGATCAAGATACCGATTGTGAATTGCATTATGCTCCCACAGACAAGGAAATCATCCTAACATTGATATCAAGTTGACAAATGCCTAATGTTTCTTAAAACAACAGAAATACTCTTCAGTTAAGAAATTTGTTACTAATTTTTCCGATATGAAGACATATTTCAACTGTCCTGGAAAAGCCAAAGTGAAAGGTCATTCTGTTAGTTACGCAGATAGTTCACCTAAAAATACAACTATATAGAGTTCCTATTTCAAAAAGAAGTTGAACGTCAAATTAATGAGCTGCTGATGGATCGATTGAACATAGTGATAGTGGATTGGCACCCGGTGGTGCGTGGCGAAAAAGATGGAATACTAGATCGTGCATGACTTAGACTTTGAAGGTTTTACTATCTCTGATGCATATCCACGAAACATGCAAACTGACTTAATATACGAGATAGCAAAGCTCATTTTATATCGGTCTAGACTCAATGAAGGGATACTAAAACTCACAGAAGAAAACCAAAACATCTTTACTGCTTCGTTACTCACTTGATATCAGTGGAAAACCACCTTTGAATGAAGAAAATGGTGGAAGCATTTCAAAATCCATAGATCATGTTGAACTCATCAAAAGTACTGTAGATCCTATTATAGACGATGTGGCAGTATCAGAAACATGGTCGATCATAACATTTGGGAAATGCTTAAGACTTTGAGAGAAGTTGGAGTGGCACTGTAAATTTAGAGAAGTGTGATTTCGGAAAGAGCCAAGTCAAATTTCTAGGTCACGTGGTGGGTTCTGGAAAACATGCTTGCAGATCCCTCAAAAGATGGAAACTATGTCAAAGTATTAGACCAACGACCAAAACAGTGTCACAGAGGACTGGTTTATCAATATCGTGACTATATTAAAAATTTTTCTATTGTTTTCTAGTTCTTTGATGACAATTTAACTAAGAAAATATTCCTAATAAAATTCTTGATGACATACAGCTGAAGAATCTTTCCAATGTTTGAAGAAAGCTTAATCGAATGCCTACTCTATACCCTGTGTTGGAACCGCCCGTTTCAGCTGTATACAGATGCTTCATACTATAGTCGGCGCATGCCTTGCACAGAACGATGAAAAGGAATGGAACACCCAATTTCATTCCGCTGTAAGAAATTAACCAAATGCCAAACAGGTCAACAATAGAACGAGAGGCCTAGCGTGCTAAGTGCATTGAAAAGTTTGACTGTTAGCAATACGTAACTGGAACGAAGGCGGCTACTGA
>BMAW01098605.1:0-130177 GCA_019974015.1 Nephila pilipes | reverse complement strand
AGGAACTGGTTTTACAGTAGATTGAAAAGATAAAATTAATTGCTTAATAATAATTGGGTGGAAAATCCTACAGAGTTCGACCCCTCCATATAGAGCTGGCCTCCAGCTATACTGGAATTTTCTAAACTTCACTAATTATACTTTATATAATTTTTAAAAATAACTAATAACACAATAATAGTAAAAAATGAATTTGAAAACCTTTCAATATTCTACATGGAGCAAAATATGTAGTCAGTTTTTTCTTATCACTTCATAATATAGGAATGATAAAAATTCCGATATAAAGCAGCATAAAATGTAAAAAAGCATATATAAAAAATGTAAATAACACAAGACAATATCTAATACATAAAAGGAAAACAATATAGTATGAAATTAAATCATACAAAATTCACCTAATAATAACTATGTTTGATATTTAAATGGTGTTGATAGAAAAAGTTTTATATCTGTTTTCGTATTGTGGAGCTATATCACCTCCGCTGATATATACTTTTTTTTTTCTTCTTCTTCTTGTAAATCTTCCAATTCTCAGATTGTACGTCTTCCGTATTCTTCGTAGCATCTTTGCTTTGTAACTCTGTACTTCTATATTTGTAAATATGTAAGCCTGGACTGGCGTATTCTGATGAGCTTTGGCGTACGATGCCTTCTTTGAGCCATCCTTCTATCTGCTTGTTTACTTTTTCTCTTTTCGTGAATGCTAATCGGCATGGCGATTGATAAACTGGTTCATCCTCCTTTAAAATAATTCTCGTGGTAACATCGGTGCTTGCCGTCTTTTCAGGCTTGTAGCTTTCTATCATTTCCGTAAGTTCTTTTTTGATCTCGGGATCTCCTATGTGATTCAGTTCTACTTCTTCGACGTTTTCCGCTTGTATCTGCATTGAGAATGCTTGATTTTAATGTTTCACAAATTCTACACCATTCTCCGTGAAGTTGACCGATGCATGTTCTAAAATGTCTAAACCTATGACTGCATCGAACTTTAGTTTTGTTGTAGGTACTACATGCCAAGTTAGTAAATAGTTTTCTTTATCCATCTGAAACTCTTGATCGAAAGATCCTATCGTAGTGACTTGAGCATCACCTATGCCTGTTAGGAGAATTTTGTTCTTCGTCAGTTTCATTGGATCGATGTTTCTTCTGCTGGTATTTTCTCGTAGTAGACTGACGTTACTTCCGGTGTCGATAAGTGCAGTAATTGTCTTGTTTATAAACATTATTTCCTTGGTGCGTAGACATCCTTCACTGATAGTGGCACATGTTGCCGCAGGCTTGCTTGTTTCTCTCGTGAAATTCGTAGTTCTCTTCGGCTGGCTTGTATTTAGCTCTTTCGCTGAATCGTTGAATCTTCTAAACCTGGAGTAATTCGTTTGAGCGTGATTAGAAACATTTGAATTCGAATACCTTTCTCTGCCGTGAGTTCGATTTTCGATCCGTCGATTTGAGTTAACGTGATTTCCTTCATAACTTCCGTGACTGGCGGAGTGAGCATCGTGATGTCGATTGTAACTAGTGGTTGCTGCAACTTTCCAACTTGATCTATCCTGCTCGAACTTTCGTGGCGATTCAAACTGAAGAAATTTTTCTGAAGCTCTGAAATCTTGTTTCCCCCTAAAATGCGTATTAACTGGCTTTTGATTTAATGTTCTCCTGACGTCTTCATACTCTTCGAACTTTTCTGCTAATTCGGCTGGTGAATTTATCGTTGTCCATTCGTCTAGAAAATGTTGCTTAAAGTCTGTAGGAGCTCTACGTTTCATTTGATCTGAGATGATGAGTTTCCTTAATTCTTCAAAAGATTCGATTTTTAACCCTGATGTCCATCCATCAAAATATGTTGCAAGTTCGTGATAAAAATCAGTCCAAGTGTGGCTATAAACTTTTTGATGCGTGGTAAATAGCTGGCGAAACTTTTCTGGCGTTAATTTAAATCTTTTAAGCAGAAGTTCTTTTACGTGGTCGTAGTCGTTTGCTATCTCCTCTGGTTCACGTGCGATGATGTGTGAAATTTCGGAAGGTAAGAGTCCGAAAAGATATGAAACCCAATGTTCTTTGGAAATTGTTAATCGTTGCACTTGACGTTCGAATAAGACTAAATATAAGCTAATATCTTCTTTAACTTCATATTTATGGAGAAATTTGGATATTTCCTTGCCTAGTAATTTCGAATGGTCGGTTTCGTCAGCCGTTGAGTATAATTTGAGTTGATTCTCTAATTTTAATCGCTCTAGCTCAATTTCATGTTGATCTTGTCGTCGTTTCTCTTCTATAGCAAGGGTTTCTAGACGCAACTTTTCTTCAAATTCTTGTTTTCGTTGTGCTTCGTCAAGTGTATCAAGGCGCAACTTTTCTTCTTTTCGTAGTGTTTCAAGGCGCAATGTTTCTTCTTTTTCTTTTCGTTGCTCTATTATACTCGTAAACACATTTTTAGTGAATTCCTCATCATATTCAGTATCTTTAGTGATTAAGTCGCTTAAATTCTTAACTGTCATTGAAGAATCAGGCTTTAGATCTAATTCTTTCGCTAGGATAAATATATCTTCCCGACGTCCTTTAGTGAGGTACGACATTTTAAAATTAATATGAGAATAATTAAATAGAATCAATAAATTTGAAAATTTATACTCTAATCGTTTTTACGTAATAACAACAAAAGTGATTTTAAAATGAAACACGCTTATTATGGTGAATATCGTTTAATTAATTTTCTTAAATAAATGTATGTATATTAAAATTATATCGAACACAATTAATGCAAGGATATTTGAAATAAATTGTGAAAATAATATAAATAATATTGCAATATAATTTGTTAAAGTACACCTTTTTTTAAAAAAAGAATTATTTATCATATCAATCTGAAATCCCTTAGTTAAAATTTTCCATAGAACTAAAACTAAACATTGCGAAAGAATATAAGTAATTCAATTGGAACCAAAAAAATATTCAGACATACAGTGAAATAATCATAGAATAAAAAAAACAAAGTCATCTATTTTGAGAATATACTTTCAATTTGCTTAATTTAGAATTCAAGAATCTACCAAACCTATTTTTTAAAAGTAATAAGTTATCATTCATTGAGACTCAGTGAGACCAAACAGTTGACATGTTATTTAGACTACACGGAAAATATCTCATGGGAAAGGGGAAAAAAATTATACACAGTTGCCTGGGAAGGATTAATGTTTACGTTAACTGTGACTCGAAATCTAATTACTTATGCATTTATTCGTTTCTGGCGTGAGAACGCTGACTGATTTGATATCATGGCATATCAATTCACACACACAATAATAATAATAATAAAAGATACTCCTAGATTTTGAACTTAAGATGATAATTTGAAAATATAAATGTATAAAAATGCACTTAAAAAATAATACGTTTAATCCACTTTTTCTCCAGACATTTCTTCTTATTATTAAAAAAAAAACATCACATGATGGCACTTCATTAGAATTAGATGATTGTCCGAAAAAATAAATGATTTACAGTACCTGGAATCTTGCGATGAAACTTGCACATTAATATACGCTGGATTTTATATTTATATTTTAAAACAACGCTCTTACAGCAATCGACGGCATTTATAAAGAGCTTAAACTAAACACACTTTTAGATTATCAAAAGCACAAATAAATAACTTGATGCGAAGAAGCATTTGATGATAGAAAAACTGAGGTTCTACTTGTAGGCGGGACACACTCGTCGTAGTAGGAAACTAGTCGTGGAAATGGATGAGGCACACATTTTCTTTGTAGTATATCCGTTATCGTTGTACACTGGCTATTTTTGCTGTAGAGGCATACGTTGTCACTGGACACTGGCTATTCCTGCTGTAGAGGCATACATTGTCACTGAACACTGGCTATTCTTGTTGTAGAAGATACGTCGTCGCTGGACACTGGCTATTCGTGCTGTGAAGGCATACGTCGGCATTAGCATCTGTGAAATTTTGTTGATCTCAGGGCGAGCATCAATTTTCTTTTCTTCTTGTAATTCTCTCCCATTAATTTTGACGCAATCCCGGTCCGATCACTCATACATTTTGAAGGAATCACTGCTGGAGCCGCCATAAATTTTGTAGTAATCCCGGACGAAATCCCCATAAATTTTGTAGATATTGGGGTGATGGAGATTGTTCATCCCGAATCTACGATGGTTTGCTCTTACGCAATGGGCTGGTTGTCTAGGGGGGGTAATTTCGGATTCTATGTAATGTTGTTGATGATATTCAAGGATGAAGCTTGCAGTAGCTTTACTCGTTTATTGAGAGAGACGAAGAATGAAAAGTATCTACACTATGATAAATATACAGGTAGTAAACAGTTCTTCCGAGACGGATAGATGGCTGCCTCATTTAACCCATATTGGCGATGGGCACTGGAACGCGCTCGGGCGTTGAAGTTTATTTCCGACGCGGGTAGCGAAGGAAAACAGAAGCGGAGAAAGTGGCGGCAAAAGAGAGCGCGAAAACGAGCGTCACTTAGTTTTATTCTCGGATAGGTGGCGCTGCATGAGCTTATCACATGACTCTTGATTCGTGGCGACATCTATTGAGTATCGGAGGAACTGGTTTTACAGTAGATTGAAAAGATAAAATTAATTGCTTAAGGTATCCGTACACCTTCGAAGAAAATTTTTCGAAATACATTGATATTTGTTATAAAAATACTTTTTTATGCTAAAATATAACCTAAAACTATGAAAAACACATTTAATAATTTGCTTTTAAATCAAAAAAAAATTTTGGAGTGAAAAACATAGTGAAAATAGTACATAAATTGATTATTAGAATAACGCTCATAACTCAAAAGTAAACAAAAATATCATTATTCTGTAACTTTTATCTTATTCATCATAACATTTTTTGGGGCTGGTACTACTTTCATGATGAAAATCTTATTACAATAATTTTTATTGTGTTTCGAGTCAAATAACAATGAAAAATCATAAAAAAGTTACAACAATACATGATTTACACCTTTGTTACTAAAAATATATCAATTTTATAATCATGAAAGTGGTAGGGGTCCTTAAAAATTGTATAAGGAAGACACTTGCAAAATTTCAATTAATTTAGTTCATAACTTTTTCTGATATCTACGTTGCCATATGTAAATATGTCAAGAAAACTTATTTTGAGAAAAATCAAAAACAAACTTTCAATTGCAATTTTTAATAATAAACATAATAAAATATATTTAAAATGCCACTGATTTATATATAACACCTTCTTTGCTTTCTAATACATTAACTTTTTTTTCCCTAAGAGCTCTGAGTATTTTTCGACGCTGCTTTACATTTGGTGTTGAATGACGTGCAGCATCAAAAATTCGACAACTGTCAAGGTGTTTGTAAGATTTTAAGGTAAAATAACCAGGCGTTACATTTAATTTCCTTAAAATTTCAACACAGCCCTTGTACCCATCATTAAACTGTATAACAGCATCCAATGCACCAGATTTTAAAATTTTAAGGCACACGAAAACCTCTTTCGGTACCCTCTGCCAAATTATGCCATTAAAACATTCATTGGCATTCTGTGTCTTACCATGAAGGCACTTTGACAGAAGTTCTTTAGAACACAGTTCTAAATATGTAGGTTTAATTAAATTTAATACATCATTGGATAAGCCATTATATTTTTCTTTGGGCTTTTTGCCGCATGACAGTGCTCGCTGATAATAACACCAGCTATCTTTCCCAATAGGGCACTGTCCATGCATGGGTTTCTTGCCACTCGATGCACAGTGGTACAAGGCCGCAATGACGTTCTGTTGAAGTTTGAGTAGATTGCCTACATTACTTCGAACAGCAATTCCATAGTAATTTTGCAATCTGTCAATAAACGAATCGGTAAGTTTACCTTTACCAGATAAACTTTTATTTTTGGATTTCAGTTTGCGCAATCTCGCACCTACTCTTTTCTGAACATGCCCAATGCATTCCAGTTTAGTTACGCTATCTTTCCCATATGTGTCTTTCACGCTGATGAAGCCTTTAAAATCCCCGTCTCCATAATAGTGTGAATACTTCAAACCTCGTTTCACAATTGATCGTTTGAAGATCCTGTTTGCGCCAACAGCTTCCATCTTTAATGAGGAACCTTTAAAATTGCTTCGACACACATGATCTGCTTCAAGCGTCTCGGATACAATACCTTTAGGCATTTTCGAAAGCTTTCTGCAGGTCGGACAATATGATGACATTATTTCAATGTCCACTACTTTGCCAGTGTCGATTGACAAAGCAGCAACACACCCATTCATAGAAGTGTAACCTCTACGCTGCCATGTTCCATCGACAGAAACACCGCATTCAGCTAATTTATATTTAGATGAATGAATATTCAAAACTTCCTTAGCTGCCTTTTGCATCGACAGTTCACTTATTTCTGAAATCACAGACATAAGTTTATCCTCATGATTGGTGTATGCAGTTTTACTGAGCCTGGGTAAATTTAATGTTGCACATAATTTATATGCAGCAGAAAAACCTTTCCCAATTTGTCTCATGGCATAAACAAATCTTGCATTTATCTCAGGATAGTTTAATGTTTTCTTCGAGCTGGAAAATCCTGTGCAAAAGTCACAATGCTTACATTTTATTGCAAAACTTGAGCACAATCCATACCTCGAGTCTTCATGTAACAGCAAACCATCGTGGAAGCATTTGGGGCAACAAAGTTGTAAAATTGAGCATAGAAGGAGTTCTATGTCAATAATTCTGTTGCCGGTTAGCGGTTTATTTTCATATTCAGCAATTTCTTCATCTAGAATGGCAGAAAGGTTCAATTTTGAAGCACTGGCATTAGCAGTTACAGTACTATTTTTGCTATCATTTTTGGTAAAACCATTACCACGAAATTGTCTTTTTCTTTTAACACTAATTCTCCTTTTTGAATTTCCCATTTTAAATGAAAAAAATTGAGCTTTTCAACAATAAAAACAATCTTAATCAGAAACTTATAAGAATGAGAACAGAAACCAAAACAGATGTAAACAAACAATAACGATTCTCTTTTCTTGCCAGATTCAAGATAAAAATGTATTTAAAAACCTGTTGCCAAATGTATTTTCAAACATTCTGAAAATTCAGATTCATGTTTTAAAATTTATTTATTTTGTACCATTGTACATATAAAAGATATTTCGAAAAATAAAAATGTAAACAAACATTTCTTCCAACTTCCTGTCTGCAGAAATGCACTTCCGGTTTCAAAAATCAGCTAACGAGTAAAATTCAAATCCCTGTAACTTAAGTTCTAAATAAGGTATAAGCAAAATTCAAACACTATTAGAAAGAAAAAAGTTTAAAATTTAAACTGATGTTAAAATTAGAAAATCGAAAATTTTGACAAAAATGACGTTTTAAAGGTGTACGGATACCTTAATAATAATTGGATGGAAAATCCTACATATATATATATATAAGGAAAAGATACGTTTTTAGAAGAATTATAATACTAATACAAATTAATCACTAAATTTCAAATTCACTATGGAATTTTAAGCAATCACATTGCTTTTTCCCAGATACCTTTACAACTATTACTATGCTTAAATATTTTGAAAAACTTACCTTTTGAACATTATAATCAATTTATGATTAAATTGATATTTCACCCTTAAGACAACTCAAAAAAAACTATAATTCTAAATTATGTGAGTGAACATTTATTATCAGGTGCTTGGAAATAACAAGTAGATTTATTGGAGACGGACGTTATTGACTCGGTCAACAACACCTATCTGTCCAAATTTCCACACCATCTCAACAGAAGGACTTGGAACAATAAAATATTTAACGTGCATCAGCCCGTTACATTGAAGGTTTTAGCGGCATCGGGAGTCGAACCTATAATTCGATAAAAACACTATATGGGATATCGGAATCATGACCACTAATATACTGCGCTGCTCAAAATTACAGCTTTAAATCATAATTCATCATAAACTTGTAGCGTTGGGCGCCACTGTAGCGTTACGTTACTTCTACTTGATTTTTTGCCAATATATAATCAAATATAACTAACTCTAAAAATCAATAACAGATGCAAAGACACGCAAGTCAGTTCCAAATCAACTACTTATTTATCAATTACTGTAACATAATATTTAAAGAGTTTAGCTCTCTCTCGACTTTAGGATTAACCCACCAATTCAATTATTATTGAAATAATACGATTTTACCTAAATCCTTCCAGTTGGGGTTACTTTTATCTGTCAAATCCTCTGCGACAGCTATAGCCAGTCACTACTCTTGATATTATCGGCCCCTTGTTAGAAATATACTCAGAGTTAACCACACTTTTCCTCTATCCTCTAAATTTACCTTTACTTATGTACCACTATATCTGAATTACTTCACTTTATTTCCACCTGCATCTAATTAACATAATCACGTTTCATTTTGATTGGGAATAAATTGTTATTTCATGCAATCAATCTCAATTAATGTCCCCAAGGTTAGTGAAGAGAAAATCGCGAATAGCCCAACGTCGCAAACTATTTCAGCTTAATAATTATCTTGACTTGAAAAAAAAATCAGAAAATAATTTAATCAAATTTAAATGCGATGATGCTTTATTTTAAAAACATTTCAATCTCAGTTTGTTATATATAAAAGTGTTGACATATTAAGAATATCCTTCTTTTTAAAAAAAATCTTAATACAATAATGCTTTATTTTTAATACATTAGAATTAATTTGTGATAAACAAAAAAAGTATTTAAAAATTAAGATTATCATTCAAAAACAATCCTGCGTAACAGATTATTTGTATTTGTTTTTCAGATGACATACAATTACTATTGTTTTCAAAATAAATATGGATACCTTTATTTGTAATATGTTAAAAACAATCGATGATCTAATGATTCATAAAAATATTTACAAGGCAAAATTCTTTTATTTTGAAGTACAAAAAAAAGTTTAATCAAACCATTAGCAAGTAAATAACATATTAAAACTTAATAGTTTAAAAAAAAATCTTGTTTAAATCAGAAAGTAAATTGCAACTACTAGTATACAAACCAATGCCAACATGAGCTTAGAACACTAAATCATAACTAAAGAAATAAACAAGAATAGAACAAAAGTAATAAAATATACTAAGAAAAACTCATGAGAGTAATATATAATGGAACAATGTTAGAAATATGATAATATTAAATGTATACATGGAAATTAAAAGATATAAAAAACGTAAGTATAAGGATTTCTTACAATAGTGTTACAGTCTGTGTAAATATAGTCTAGAATATAAAAAGGAGCTTCACAACATATTTGAAAAAAAAAAAAAAAAAAAAAAAAAAATGAGTATATCATTTATTAAGCTAAGAAAAACAATACTAGTAGACGGAGCTAACGGCGGGACAGAAGTGACTACATACTCTCCCCCCTTGTCCATTGGGCTGGGTATCCCGATAAGGTTATCTTATATGTATTACTGGAATGGTATCGATAAGGGACCCACCTCACTATCTTATCTTTGGTATTGTTATTAACGGACCAATACTCTCATTACGTTGATATACAAGATAAATTAAACTTCCCCCCTCAAATTAAATTAGTTGGAACGCATATAATTTGAATAAATTATTTTTTTACACAAATTAGATGGAATAAATTTTGAATAAATGATTCTTTCCCGCGTGAGGTTGTTGTTTCGAATATTTGTTTAATACACTTTTTTCATTTGAATTAACTGAATTAATATATTTTGAATGAATCATTTAGATAAATTTTTTTTGCTGCTCTGTTTTACGCATAAGGTTGTTGTTTCGAATATTTGTTAATACACTTTTTTCATTTGAATGAACTTAATTATTATATTTTGAATGAATCATTTAGATAAATTTTTGTTGTTGTTCTGTTTTACGTAAAGTTATACTTGCACTTGATTAAGTATTATTTAGTTGATGTTTAAAACTTTCGTTAGCATATATTGTATGACAATGAAATGATTATTTTTACGATTGAAAAGAAACTCTTTTTGAGATAATGTTTTTTGGAATGCCTTATGTGAATTTTTTCGAGTAAACATTGCCATTGTACATCTAAACATTTTAAGAAAATTCTAATGAATATACTAAGAAACAAACTTCTTTCTGAATAGAAAATGGAATTTAACTGCTTTTTCTTACCCATTATTCCTTGAAGACTGATACAATCTTGTTAGTATGAAATTTTGGAAATATTCAGTAGGTTTATTTTTAAAATTATTTTACAGTAAATTTTTTCTGTAATTATTTCTTTCTTTAATGATTACTTCTTTAATTATATTTCCTTCCATTTAGTTTTTTTTTTTTTTTTGGAAAATTCACTTCTTCACATTTAAAGTCTAACAATCTTGTTTAATGTGAAATAGTCAATAAGTTTATTTTTTATATTTCAAGCTGAAACTCTAGTTAATTTTTTTTCCATGTATGCATCATTTGCTAACATTTTGCTCAGTTAAATAAGTTAGCTGGATAAATTTAGATCGAATTGTTTGGAATAAAAAAAAAACTTAAATTATGAAATAATTGCATTTGATAATCGGCAAGTTTATTGGAAAAAACATATTTGAACGGTTAATATTTGAAAATATAAAGTTAGAATTTTTTCATTTCTTTTCTAACAAATGTTATATATTATCTGAAAAGAAAAAATGAGTTTAACATCTTTTTAATACGAAATTCTAGAAATATTTGGTAGGTTTATTTTTAAAATTATTTTACAGCACATTTTTTTTCTTCTTCAAGGCATCCGCCTACCTTTAAAACGCGATTTTCAGTCGAAAAGTCGATTTTTTTTAAAAAAAAATTTTTAGTCTATTATGAAAGCCCAGTTTCTTAGTTTTCTAGAATTGTTTACGTTACGTTACGTGTTAGTTTTGTTTCTATCTTACTTATAACTTGAGTTGTAAGCATTTTAACATTAGTCTACGTTAATTTTTAGAACAGGAAGTAGCATTCTGCTATCGGAAATGGAACTTTAATGTTTGTTTACATTGATATTTCACGTGATATTGTCATCACTATATCTTCCAACTTACAATATGAATTTTAAAACTAAAATAATGACTTTTGAAAGCAATAAATATTTTTGAATAAATCTGGAAACAGAAAGTTTTACTTGAATATTTTGCATCAGATTTATTACCCTGTGTTTGTTTACAATTAAGTGGCGAAGTTGGAATTCTTGCGTTACGAAGTTTTTAAGTTTATAACTCTTATTTGATAAAGATTTTTCTTAAATAAAATGGGGGAAAGTATAAGCCGGAGGAAGAAACGTGAATTTCACGGTAACCAGTTTAGTAAACAAGCTGAAAACAGTACGTGTAATGATGCTATAGTGACGGCTAGCTCGTCAAAGTTTGAAAAATGTACCTCTTCAAAATTTCAAAAGGTGAGTTATTTAGTGTGCGGAAACAAAATTTTAGACATGGAAACATTGTCAATTGCTTTCAAAACGTTTCCTTGTCCAAATTGCTTTGAATGTAGTTTGAATTTTTCTGAAGATTCTACGTATGAACTATGTTCAAATTTTTCCATAAATTGTCAGAACTGTAATTTTTGCTACGGTTTTACTTCTAAAAAAATTTAAAAGGAATCTAATATAAATAAAAGATTTGTGTATGGAATGAGACAAATTGGGAAAATCTTTTCAGCAGCTAATAAGTTTTGCGGTACTTTAAATTTACCGTATCTTGCCAAAGTACATATATGTCACATGAAGAAAAAATTCTGAAAGCTGTAGCAGGGGTGTTAATAGTCAAAGCAGCAAATGAAGTTACTTCGAAAATTGAAAAAAATGAATGTGGTGTTTCTGAAGATGGAACATGGCTACGTAGAGGCCGTACATCGTTAAATAGTTGCGTTGCTGCCTTATCCTTGGGTACTGGTAAAGTAATAGACCTGGAAGTAATGTCGTTTTACTGTATAACATGCAAAAAGCTACGAAAAATACCAAAGAATGCTGAATTCGAATCCATGACTGCTGATCATGCATGTCAATGCAATTTTGAAGGTTCTGCAGCTAAGATGGAAACAGTGGGTGCATCTAAGATATTTCAGAGGTCTATAATTCGGCGAAATTTAAAATATACAAAATATTACGGAGATGGCGATTCCAAAGGGTACTTATGCGTACCAAACACTTATGGTTGCAACAGTGTTAGAAAATTGGAGTGCATTGGTCACATCCAAAATCGAATAAGTTCTCGTCTGCGAAAGTTAAAAACCAAAACTAAAGTTCTTTCTGGAAAAGTAAAGCTAACCAATTCTTTTATAGATAGGCTCCAAAACTACTATAGCATAACTTTTCGGGCAAATGCAGGCAATTTACAACTAATGTATCAAAATATCATAGCTGCATTGTTTCATTGTGCATCGAAGTAAAAAAAACATTGCAATGGCAGTGTCCTATAGGAAAGGAAAGTTGGTGTTATTATCAACAGGGTCTTGCTCATTGTGAAATACAAATAAAAAAAATATTCAGGTTTACTAAATGATATCCTGAATGTGATAAAGCCAGTATATTTAGAGCTGTGCTCTGGGGATATATAGGAAAAATGTTTACATGGCAAGACCCAAAATTCTAAGGAATCTTTTAATGGTGTGATATGGCAAATAGTTCCGAAAGACGTTTTTGTTTGTAGAAAACTATGAAGTTGGGTGCATATGATGCAGTTATACAATTCAGTGAGGGATATCTCATTGTCTTAAATATTGTCTATCAAAAGTCTTAAATAAGTTGAACATTGAAAATCCGGGCTACCTCACAGTGAATGTATTTGAAAGTTGGATAACAATCTAACTTTCGAATAAACAGATCGAATCAGGGATTCGAAGCGCCAAACAACACCTGCTGCATGTAAGCGTAGAAAAGTTTTAAAGGCCATCAGGAAAAAAAAAATAACATAATAATAATACAGATGTAAATAATAAGTAATAATGATGGTGAAGTATACAAATCAGAAGCCTTTTTACGTTAAACGTTTAATTAATTAGGTAAGTTTCTGGGTTGAAATGTATTTTTAGCTTTTTCTCAAAATCAAGATTTTCATATTTTGCTTCAGCGTGAAACATCATATTGAAAAAAAATATATATATGCATATAATTTTATGAAACTTTCATACAATACTTTATGAAGGTGAGTTTAGGACTTGATCCTCTCCCATTGTTATAATTCTATTATTTTGCATTTTATTGTTGATAAAAGTTATAAATTATGACAAATTCTTACGTTTTTTCTGTGCTTTCAAATACGACTTTCTATAAATTTTTAATTATCATTGTTATAATTATGAGAGAGGCACAAATCTTTAATTAGGTTTAATTCATTATAATAAAATTTACAGAATTAAAATATCTTAATTTAATTTTTAGTTTTGGTTTCTTTCATGAGTGTCATTTTACTGCAATTTTTATGTATATTTTGAACTAAAATATTTTAAAAAATTTAATTATATGTCTATTTAGCATTTTATTTCAAGTTTTTATATGTGTCCTATGGTATAATGCATATAAGAAGTAATTTTTTCAATTATTTTTAAAAAAATCTTCTCCGAAGGTAGACGGATACCTTAATGATTACTTTAATTATTTTTCCTTATATTTAGCTTTTTCAAAAATTCACTTCTTCAATGTCTAACAATCTTGATAAACATGAAATATTCAATAAGTTTATTTTTTCATGAATGCATTCTTTTCTAACATTTCGCTCTGTTAAATGAATTAATATATTCCGAATAAATTTTGATGAAATTGTGTATGGTATGAAAAAAAACCCCTTAAATTATGAAATAATTGCAAGTTTTTTGAAAATATACTGTTAATATGTGAAAAAATATTAAGTTAGAATATCTACAACAGTTCCTATCTATCTTATTCTGAATGCATTTGCTTCGAAATCCTATGAAACATCTGTTATCTGCGTACCGATAAGTACGATGCTGTACTCCTTATCTGAAGTACTTTGTCAATTTAAAAGAGAAATTTCTTTTCTAAGGATTATGTTGATTTTTACAATGGGAACGTTCTGATAAAATCTCTAATTACTGAAACAACGGGGGTGGGGGGAAGAGATACCTACTGATTCATGGAAGAGGGTTTTTTCTAAGAAATACTTTCGTTCACATAATTCGGGACAGTTCTGATAAGATTTTCTGATGGGAAGATCTGGGAACACGTGAACTATGATTGATTGAAAATGACGTAGCTATTTTTATAAGAAAAATGAATGGTTGAAAGATAGCATGACATCACGCAATTTTTAATTATAATGATCTGTATTTTAAAACCCTTTTCATTTATGATTCCTGCTAGTTTACCATTTGAGTTTTTTGTTGTTGATGATGATTTTAGTTTTTGCCTATTCAGCAACGAGATTTGTTTTATAAATGGAGCCAATTAAGCGAACAATTAGTGAAGTAAGATCCTTTCTATTATTTAACATGTTATGTCTTTTTAAAAAAATAATATTAGTATATATTTATAGTTTATTAATTCTTATTATTTTGAAATAATACTTTTGACAAAAGTGTATCTTAATATATTTAATGTGATTAGTTTTTATTATAATGACTTTATCAATAATTTGATTGCAAAAGTGAATGCATTAGAACGTTCTGTTTATATATGTCACAATTGAAAATCAATATGTGCTTTTACTAATTGGAAGTGTATTAATTTATATAGATTCTTTTTGAAGATGAAGTTATTCCTTTTGGCAGCGAGGATGAAGCAAGTGATTATTATTGAAAAATTTGTTTTTTGTGAAATTTGACTTCCTGTTTATTTTTTTACTGTTATTTAAGATTATTACTGAATGCAGTCAGGATCTCTTGGAAACATCTTTTTTTGAGGATCTACCTACTCTTGAGGATCTGCCTAGTAATGGAATTGAGGTATTTTTTATCCTATATTTTTTAAAATTTAATTTTGATTATGCATAATTTCTTTCTTTGTAGCACTTGCGAGTGCATTGCATGTTTTTTTGTTGTTGTTAATTTATGTTTATTCTTTTATTGTAATCAACAATGTTTATTTTTTATAGTTGGATGATACTATAATTCTAGAGGAAAGATCTAGATGCCGTTACAATCGATTTCAGGCTGAAGAAATCATTTCTCGGGCCCGAATCGAAGAAGAAAGAAATCCTCATAATTTAAATTTAGTTGTTTCATCAACGTCGCACTAGAAGCAGCACGAAGGCAATTGACGACGACCTCGTAATTTTGAACCTCGGTCAAGTGACGAGGATGACACCTGAGCTGGCACCCCTTCTCCTAACTTCCCCACCACGCCAACGGGAGGACTTTGGGCCTCGACAGATTTAACGTGTATCACTGTGGATCTTTAGTAGCCAAGGATCGATCCCGCGACTGAATAAAAACTGCCGGCCACGAGTTTGAAACATGACCACTAGGTTCCCGCGGCCACCATCATCAAGAGGAATGATGTCTCGGTTGTCAACACCGCTTGAGGATTGTTCGGGCTTTGAGTGAGTGAGTGAATGTAAAGGTTATTGGTGCAAGAGCCAGATGTGGCTATGCTGAGCCAAACAAGATTTAACTGAAGTCTAGACGTGAAAAAATTGAAAAAAGACAAAAATTGGTTGACAAGAAGGAGGGCCGAAAACTGAGAAGGATCGCAATGGTAATCCGGGGGGTTCGAGCTTTTGATAGCGAGAACAATCGTAAATCTGGATGCTACTGATCTGATTCGATTTTGTATTCAGACAGAGGGCTTAGACATCTATTGCCCTTATGCTTGTATCTTCTCTTACGATGGAAAAGACTTCTTTCTGCTGTAATGAGTTTTACAGTCAAAGAACACAATTCAGTTGGACAATGGGTTAATGGTGGATGTCATAACGGTAAGACGACTTATAAGATCTGGCAGAAACCACAAAGTATTGAGAGTCAACTTAGATCGCTCCTAAAAACAATCAATATTAGCCATTCCCATACCGGAGACGGAATGTGTTGTGCCAAGGCGATTGTATTTGCATAAGCACATTTGGAAAATGACAAGAAACAATAGAAACCCTGAAAAACAGTAGACGGCCAGCCTTACTTAAAAGTGCGACTGATCTGCATTATTCTGCAGGTGTTCCTATGGGTCCTTGCACATTCCAACAAGTAGCAGAGTTCGAAAACCTCTTGAATGTACAAATAGTGGTACAAATATCGTAAGAAAATTTGAATTAAGTAATTTTTTTTTATTTAATGTGTGATTGTAAAAAATGTCACACACGTCTAAATTTTGTTTGTATTTTTATAGGTGTCTTATAAAGGTCAATGTAGACATCGTTGCATCAATTTATGGCTGCACGATAGGCATTACGAATTATCAAGTCATTGAAAGGTTTTCGTGCCTCGAATTTTTATTGTGAGAGTTGCGATAAGCCTTATCAAAACTTAGAAAACCATCCATGCCCAAGTACTTGTTATATTTGCTTGCGAACGGACTGTATGACTGCAAAGACGCAACAGTATCAGGATGGTGACAGACTGCGCAATTCGGACGATTGCATTAAAACTCATAAAACAAAAGAAGAAAAAGATTGATTTGCGATCGAGTAAGTACCATTTTCTTCTTTTCTCTACTAATACAATTTTCTTTGAATAAGATGAATTTTTTCCCTTTTAGATATATCAGTGTACCGACTGCTGCAAGGTGATAAGACGACGCGATTATCCGAAACACCTACAACAGTGAAGAACCATCAAGTGTACGTCTTGCAGAAAGTTAGTTCATTTCCTGTACATCTATGCCATTTACCTCGCCTGACACCTAAAAAATAAGTGAGTAGGTGAATGTAAAGGTCATTGGCACAAGAGCCAGATGTGGCTATGCTACAAGATTTAACTGTGATCTAGACGTGAAAAAAAGTGGAAAGAAAGACAAAATTGGTTGACCAGAAGGAGAGTTGGAAATACAACTGAAAAACGATATATTTTGGAATTTCGAAACGCATCAGTCTTCAGGGGAGCACTTTGTAAATTTAGCCCAAGCACAATATGCTAATAGCGAAAAAAAAAAGTATTTGATGGATATACGGCCTGCCAGAGCTTTTGTGTGTAGTTGTTTCACCCTCGTCGCAAGTGATTCCCCCCCCCCCCCTCATTACGCACAACATAAATAGTTGGTTTCTATACTTTTATTTCATGTTCAAGGAGGGAAAAACTCTTGAGAATTTTGTATCTAACATACATTTTTTTAATATTAGCTTGGTTGCTGAAACAGGGCATACCACCGGAATGGATACAAACTGGTCGACAGTCGTCACTGAATAATAGAGTAATCGATTCGCTGAACTTTCTTCCGATGGCTTTGTCAAAACTGCCAAGCTGTGTTGGTCTCACGGAATAAAAGAAAGGGTATTTCCCCATCTTTTTAATATTCGTGAAAATCAAAATTATGTTGGTAAGTTGTCGGATAAATCCTTTTATCAGGCAACTTACCAACTTATTCAGGGAATTATGCGTTTTTTATGCAAGAATTTGCGATATTAAATGATTTCTATTCAGATTTCAACGAAAAAAAAAAATCAAAATCAGAAATGTTCATATTTTATTAATTGTGTTAAAAAATATTTAAATCACCAAAAGATTTTAAGCTGATTAGAAATGGTTTCGTGTCGTAAAAATATGTGTAAAATTTAAGCGCTCAACTAGGCGCTTATCTAATTACAGATGGACTCCTCGTTTAGAACTTCTAGATTAATTCGATATAATGCGGTCATTTTTTTTTTTTTTTTGTTATATTTCGCTAACTATTTTCTTGTTATTCGCCATTTGTCTAAAAAGTTTCATTATTAATTAATTCATTATGTGAACCTATCGACCACAACGAAAAAATTAAACAGAGACGAAAAAATAACGTTGTATATATGTACAGTGATATTTGGTACGAGTGTCGTTCAATAAGTCCTTAGGGGGAAAAAAAGAAGAATATTAGATATACTTTTTTCCCCAACATAACCTCTCTGTAACTCTATACACTTCCCAGGCGTTTCTCCAACTTTTTAAACCATCTAAAAATAAGATTTCGGAAGGTCCTCAAAATAGGCACCTCTTCGTTAGACTTGAATCGTTGGCCGCTGAGCCATTTGTAAAAAATTGTAAATATAAAAAGTCACTGAATCGTTGACAGCTGAGCCATTTGTAAAAAATTGTAAATATAAAAAGTCACTGGGGGCCTAATACGGTGGATGTTGTGATAATTCGAACTTCAATTCCATGATCTTAGCCATCGAATCTGCACAGGTGTGCACCGTACATAGTTCTTATAGAAGAGGACCTTTTTCTTATTCTAATGAGCGCTTTTTTCTAGATTTCTTCTCTCAACCGGCGTAATAACGACGCATACTACACTCTTGTTATTATTTTTCCTGTTTCCAAGTGCTTGGTGTAGATGATTCTACGTGCATCCCGAAAAATCGTGTCATTTGCCAGCCGATTTCACCGTCTTTGCTTTCTTCGAAGTCCGTTCGCCTTCAATAACCCACTGTTTTGACTGTTCCTTTGTCTCTGGAGTGAAGAAGTGTGTCCACAGTTTTGTATCGCTGCAGAAGCTTGCCAGGATTGCGAAGAGAACGCGCCAAAATAGCCTCAGAGTTTACCACACGATTGCATTTATTTTCCATTGAGAAAAAATGCGGCACCCCTCTTGATCAGATTTTTTTTCACACCCAATTTTTTGTGCAAAATTGAAAACACTGTATCTTGCGATATGCCACTGACCTCAATTATTCCGCGTGCTTTGATTCGCCGATCACTCAAAATCAAATAGAGGATTTTGTCAATCATTCTGGGAGTAGTCATTTCCAGAGGACTTCCCGTTCATCTTTTGTGGATGTACGGCCACGTTTAAACTCATTTACCTTGTTGTAAACAGTTCTAAACACAGCAGCAGATCTGCCATAAGCTTCATCAACTCAGCTTTGGTTTCTTTCGGTGTTAAGTCTTTTAAATATAAGAGTTTAACCGCCGCTTGAAACCCACTCCAATTTTGCACGCATTAATATTCATATATTTCACATTTTTTTAAAAAACAAACACATGCTTTTATTAAATTTTGTTTGAAGTATTTATTTTAGAAATATTTGGTGGCTTAAAATTTAACACCATGAAAAGTAATAATAAAATTTTTTGTGCAGAATAGCTTAAATTGTTATTCGGATTTTTGTGCAATAACATTGTTCATTTTGTAGTTTCGTATCTATATGCGGACTAAAGATAAAATATAAAGTAATATCCTTTTTTTCTTATAAAATAACTTCATTATCATTTCTATAACACATATTTTAATTAAAGGTCAAATTAGAATATTTTACCTCAGAATGGCCATTAAAATTGCAACACCATGAAGAAAAGCAAATACAAAAAAGATATTTATTGTACGTAAACAGTATGGCATGAAGACAAAATGATTAAAATTGCAAGCAGTTTGGGGGTTTACAAAGGTGCGAAATTAGTAGATACAGCTGCCACCCCTGGCAGCTAAAATGGCAATTCCTCGGTTAGACATGGAATCGAACTGGGCTTGGATGACAGAAATGAGCAACTCATTCCCTGCTCCTTCAAGTCTGTGCCACACTTCATCAACCGTATTAACTGGAGAGGGGTGGCGGGCCAGTTTCTCAGCAACTTATGACTAGATGTTTTCATTGGGTGACAGATATGGAGACCGTGCAGGCCAGAGCAACAATTGAATACCTTGCGTATCGATGAAAGTCAGAGCATGATGTGCAACACGTGGTCTTGCATTGTCTTGTAGGAAGATGACGTTTGTTAGGCCTCGAAGATAAGGCACAACCACTGGAAGTAAAATGTCAGAAATGTACCGATCTACGTTCAAATTACCGTTGATTCAAACTAAAGATGTGAGTGTCGTGTACCTAATGGCTGTTCAAATCATCACACCAGGTACAGAGCCCCTATGTGAATATCGAATGCAAGCAGACGTCGAGCGGTTTCCTCGAAGCTTCCAGACACGTATACCGTCATCAGAATATTGCACGCAGAACCGAGACTCGTCTGAAATGACAACACAACAATCAAATAATTCTTCGAGTACCAACCTGGACAGGCGTTTTACTCTGGTTTCATTTTAAAATATTAAGAAGAAAAAACAGACAGATTGCATTGTGACGAAGCACGGAGCAGAAGGCAAAAAAGGATGAGAGAAAGGAAGGAGACATAAATTTTTAAATTTATTTTTTTTTCTGTCCGAATTACAAGTATTTCGGGATTTTTTATTTTTATGATTTATATAGTAATGCAAGATCGATATTAAAGTTTAGTTTAGATTTTATTAACGTCGCACTAGAAGCAACACGAGGGCTATTGGCGACGGACCTCGTAATTTTGAACCACGGTCAAGTGACGAGGACGACACCTGAGCTGGCACCCCCCTCTCCTAACATCCACACCACGCCAACGGGAGGACTTAGGGCTCCGAACAGATTTAACGTGCATCAGCCCCGGCTACACGGCGGGTATTTGGCGGCCAAGGATCGAACCCGCGACTGAACGAAAACCGCCGGCCGCTGGTCCACGACCTTGACCACTAGGCTACCGCGCCCACAATCGATATTAAAAAAGATAGTATTTAAAATTTAACAATATGAAATATAATGATCAAAAACGGTCTTATTATTAAGTGAAAATAGAGATATTAAGTATTTGACAACACCTTTCCTGAAGGGAGAGTGAGTGAGTGAGTGAATGTAAGGTTTATTGGCGCAAGAGCCAGATATGGCTATGCTGCGCCAAACAAGATTAAACTGTGGTCTAGACGTGAAGTTGAAAAAAAGATAAGTGGTTGACAAGAAGGAGGGTCGAAAATAGAGAAGGATCGCTAGGGTATCCCGGGAGTGCGTCACCCGTGTTTACCAAAGACAGTAAACCCCATGGGAAAGAAAAAGATCACTAGGGTACCTAGGGTTCGTGAAGCCCGTACTTACCTGAAGAAGGCAAGTCCCTGAGGTCCCCTGATATAATCCCCAGGGGCAGGGTGCCCGGCTATACCCCCAGACGATGGGTACCCATTTTAGTCGCCTTTTACGACATGCACGAGCTACAGTGAGACTATTCTGTCATCCCCGGTCACCACACGGGTCAAATCGTAATACAACTGAAAATTTTCTCCTGAAGGGAGAGAGTAAGAGAGAAAGGAAGTAAAACCTATTTCTTAAACACCCCTGCAGTGGCGAGAACCTCAGTAGCGGTCAAGATTAAAGGTGTTGCAAGGAAAAGCAATACAGATGGGATGAAACTGGCCGAATGTACGATCGAAAATGAACGAACACTCGATGGATTTGATGTGGGAATAAGTTGAATTACTATTGGTTGGCACTGAGTTAGCGCAGAATTACTATTGGTTGAAAAGGATTGTTGGGAAGGAAATTTGTTTGACTTTTGAAAAAAAAAAAATTAAATTTTAAGGGGAATATAAATTAAAATAGTTGTTACATGTTTGATATAGGAGGGGTGGATACCACAGTTGTGAGCAAAAAGTGCTTGGGCTTTGATTAAGGGTTTTTCGTAGTAAGAAAGTGTGTTGTAGAATTTACGGGCGAGATGGGAAAAGTGCGTTTTGATTAATGAAATTTTAAGTTCATGATAAATAATAGCATTGCGGACAAACCAGAGGGGCGTTAACAATGATACGGAGAATTTTATTTTGTAGAATTTGAAGTTTTTTGAGGTGTGTTTTGGCGGCATGACTCCAAATGGAGGAAGCATATAGGGCGGATGATTTGCTTATAGAGCAAAATTTTATTTGAAAGGGAGAGGTGGGAGAAACAACCAATTAAGAGGACGTATTTATGAATTTTTACCCAGAATTTGTAGACAATTTGAGAGACCTGCTTTCGAAAGGTTAATTTGGAATCCAGGTAGACTCCTAGATATTTGACATCAGTGTTCCAGGAAATGTTGTTGGAAAATAATTTGAGTTGATCTGCAGGAGGGAGAATATGACCTTTGTGGAAGATGATGGCTTTTGTTTTATCTGTGTTAACAGCGATACGCCAGAATTAACCATTTTTCAATTTTGTTGAGGCGCTTTTGAATTTTTCCCCCTGGCTGTGCTGACGTTGTTGAATTGGGCGAGGATGGCGGCGTCGTCAGCAAAGAGACAGGCTTGAGAAGGGAAGTCATACGTGAAAATGGAGTAAAGAGAAGGAGATAAAACTGATCCTTCAAACAGCCTGCAAGAATTTTGCCTGTAAATGAAAATTCAGAATTAACTTTAATTTGAAAGGTGTGATTCTTTAGGAAGCAGTTAATAATTATGATGATGTAATAAGGGAAGTTAAGCTTATTAATTTGTAGAGAGGCCGTCGTGCCAGTGACGGTCAGAAGGCTTTTTGAATGTCAAGAAAAATACCGGCAGAAATCTGATTATCATTGAAGCCTTCCGTAATCGTGCTGACAACACGAAGGAGTTGGTGTATTGTGCTATGTTTATGCCAAAAACCAAATTGAGAATCGGGGAGAATGTAATTCAAATTAATGTGATCAAGTATCCGTTTCAGGAGAATTTTTCAAAATTTTTAGAAATAGCATTAAGGAGGCTGATAGGGCGATAAGAATTGGAAAGAGAGATATCCTGGCCTGGTTTGGCAAAAGGGATAATAGTGGCGTGCTTCCATTTGGAAGGAAAATATGAGAAAAAAAAAGGTTTTTTTTAAAAAAAAAATTTGTGATGTGAGTGAGAACATTCGGAGGAAAGTATTTAAAGGCGATATTGTGGATGCCATCCACGCCTGGGTCTTTGCGTTTATTGAGGTTTTTGATGATTCGTGCAATTTCGGATGAGGAGGTGGAGGGGAAGTTGTGTGTCGTTAGTGTAAAATGAAACGAAACCGGTAATTTGGTCATGTGTTGCGTGTCTGTTGGGGAACTATTGACTTGAAAAAATGGTACCAAAGAAAGGGCAAACAGATCCTTTCTCCTTTGCAGAATAGACCATTCCATTAGGGCCGGAAAATGTGGGATGGGAACGGTTTTTTTTTTTTTGGAATTTTCTTGGTAGAATTATACAGATTATTGTCTTCGGCATATAATTCTTTAAGAAAATTTTTTCGTTTTTGATTTTTTTGTTTAAATCCATTTTAAAAGAAGGATATCGAAAATTCTGCCAAACCTTACGAATTCCTTTTTTTTGTTTAATAAGATTTCTGATGTGTGTGTGCGGGGAGGGGAAGACGAAGATGTGTAGTGATACTTTTGGTTTTGCAAGCTGTTTTAATTGCATCTTGGATTTTAAAAGTGAAGGAGGAAATGGAAGAGTCGAGATCTTCGATATTTTGAATAAAGGGATGGTGTACGAAATGGTCTCTCCGAAAAGGGGCCAGTTTGTGGTTGTGAGCGATTGAAAGGGGGTGGAGAGAAGGTTGTTGAAAATAATTTCAAAAAAGACTGGATTGTGATCGCTGCTAAGAGTGTTAAAACTTTCCGAGCTACAAATTGGAATATTTTTCGGAATACCAATGTCAATATTACTGTTAACGTAGCGTAACGTAAGGAAAGTCGGGGGCTAAAACAGAAAGGTTACTAGTTATTGGTTAAGAGGTTGTGGAGGGCATGCCCAGATCTGTTTGACTTGCCACTGTTCCATGTTGGATGTTTTGTGTTAAAATTGCCATAAACAATACCTGAAAAGTTATCGAAAAGGAAGTTATGGATTTCATTGGTGTTGAAGACATTTTGAGGAGGGTGGTAAAAAGAACTAATTGTAATGGTTTTGTTATTGCGTGTTTTGATAAAAAAAAAAAATAAATAGTGGTGTTTTCAGATGAGGGTGTGTTTCTAAGAACTAAGTGGTCGGAAATAGTATTTTTAAAGATGATCGCAGTGCCCCCCCCCTCCAATACGTTAGACGATCAGAGCAGTGGACTGTACAATTTGGAATACGGAGGGGATCGTATTCCAAATTGTCTGGATTGTGTTCTGAGGTGAAATCCTTGGGTTCATCGATTTTGGTTCGCAGGGAATTAGCATTCCAACTTAGAATCTGAAATGACGATATTGTGCCACTCCTGTACCCAGCTTTGTCGTTCGGCGCACCAGAGTCACCGTCTCTCTCTATGTTGCAAAGTAATGGTCGCCGTGCTGACAGTCCACGTTGCTGCAAACGTCATCGCACCGTACGAGCGGATACTGGGCGTGCTGCAAACATGCTCATCTCCTAATTAATGGTCCGTGATGTGATTGTATGGTTTGGAGGTCCGACCTCCCAATATGCCTGTCCTTTAGGGCTTTAGTCACGGGAGGGCGTAGAGATCCTGGATGCCGTTCAGTATGACCCTCAGCAACCTATTGATTCCATATTCGCGTGACAGTGGATGGATTTCGACCAGTGGGACGGGCAATATCATGGAACGATAATCCACACTCTCGATAGACAACGATCTTGCCTCTATCGAATTATGACACTTGCTGGTACGCATTTCTTTTATTCGAGGTATAATACGATATTCTGTGCAAACTCCGACCTTACAAAGCGCTTTCCAAAAGAGAAATCCACTGCTCAACTTTTCTTTTATGCTGTTCTTCAGATGTCGTTTCTCCCTCCTGCGTCGTCTAAATGCGCTGAAATACTAATCATTTGCATACCCCGCCTTTTCTACCTTTCATGTAATTTTGAAGTTCATCAGATTATTCCTTCCAGGTGTTGCAATTTTTATGGCCAGCAGTGCACAGTGTCTCTAAAAAGTGTTCATACAAGAAATCTTCTTTAGCCTAATATTAAATTTCGAATATATAGTCTCATTTCGTTTTATAAAATCTCCATATGATTTCAAAAAAGTCATTTTTTTTTAAAATCATTAATTTATTTATAATAGAATCAAAATGAAGGTGGGGGGGGACATGTTACCAAAGTAATACTACACCAAAACATTTTTGGGTGAATTCCTTTTATAAAAATATCTTCTGTAGTTTTTTTTTTTTTTTTTTTTTTTTCCATATCTGCATTGTGGTGACAAACAAAAATCGTTTGTTTAAATTTTTGCTTGTTTTCTCTAAAATTTTCTATTATTATTGTACTATCTAAAATGACTTGTAGGCTTAAATAGACAATGAAAAGCAATCGAAAATTTTATTTTTCACTTAGATAAAGGTAAATCAGTTTCAGAATATTTCAAAATTAGTATATGTTCCTCATCTATTGGTACAGTATGTGATTAAGTGTTTTAAAGAAGAAAATAGAATCGAAAATAAGCCAAGCAAAGGACATCCAAAGAAGTTAACTCAAAGTGATCAGTGATTTGTCGTTGTAAAATTCCTGAATAATCCATGTTTGAGTGTTGCAAAAATTTCTATGGAATTAGCTGAAGACTTTTCTTTGCTATATCCATGATAAACAAGTCTGAAACGTGTAGGGAAAATGTCTTATTTGCAGATAAGAACAAATTCCAATTTCTGGATGCAACAGGCATATAATTGTGTGGAGAAGAAAAAATGTGGAGCTTAATCCCAAGAATTTAGTCGAACAGAGAAGCACAGAGGTGGAACCGTTCTTGTGTGAGGATGTATGTCAATTTCAGGATTAGGTAATTTGGTATTTATAGATGGTATTATAAATTATGAGCTTAGTTAAAAAAAATTTAAGAACAATTTGAAATTATGCACACAAAATGTGGGTATTGGAAATGACTTCATTTTTTTCCTTAGATATGACCCCAAACACACTGCTCTCAACATATGCCTCTGGTGTATCTATAACTATTCCCAAGTTCTAAACACACCACCTCAATCTCCAGATGTAAGCCCAATGAACATATTTGGAGAGAACTTGAAGTTAGAGTAAGAAGGCAAGAAATAAAAACAAAATGTGAACTAAAAACATTGATGCAAAAATTACAAAAGGAACTGATGAAATCTATTCTGAGACCTTTAAAAATTAATGTGGATGCTAAAAGATATGCTTCTTAGTACTAAATTAAGAAAAAAAAATCTCAATACTCAAAATTATGTTGATTGTTTTTAAGTGTACAAAGACATTTGTAACATAATTTTTAATAGTGTTTTGATTATTGATTTTTCAAAATAAAAGTTATTTAAAGTTTTAAAAATTATGTTATTCCATTAAGAACACAAATTGTGGCTATTATTAAAGTTACAATTCTGATATATTAATTTTTCTTAGTTGTAAACATTATATTTTATAGAAAATTGTAAATGTACGAATACTTTTGTGAGGCACTGTATATATATAGTTCTGAGAAATCTTATAGGGCGATATTAAAAACAGTATCAAAATATCAATTTTCATTATTCTTAATTGTAAAATTACATTATTCTCATTTGATAAATAGAAATCATGGTTATGTTATACATCAGCATGAAGATTTTGAATTGAGCAAAATCTTGAAATGATAAAAAAAAAATCATATTCATCCTGATACATGTACGTTTGAAATGAGCAATATTCCAGGTTATTAAGAAGCTAGCTTCGTGTTTTCTGTCTCTGTGATTAAAACAAAACAAGTGACCTTGTTGACTGAAGACTGAAAATCAGATTGTAAGGACTGGAAGTTTCTATATTCATTGTTTTGAATAGAGAGGATATTTTTTGAATAAAGTAGTACTACTTTCCAACACCGTCATTGAAAAAAATTTAACCCCTTCTTTTTGAAACATTCCATTTTCTTGTTTGTAGTTTTTTGTATACATACGTACATATATATATATATATATTCTGAATTAATGTTGTAAAAAAATTAATAAATTAATTCCAAAGTTTGAAATTGAAAAAAATATATAATTAAATTATAATTAATTTACAGAGTGGGAAAATTATGCTCGGTAAATTTTTTTTAATTGCTTGATAAAAAAATATATTGTCAAGGCAAAGGTGAGTCAATCTGACATCTGCTCCTTGCACTGGGATACGAGACTGTATTACAAGTACAGACATCACTGAGTGTAATTTGTTTGTGGTTTGAAGATTCTATTAATGGTTTTAAAAACATTTTTAATGTCAGAAAGTGGAATTGCTAGTAGTAGAAGATATGTAGATGGTCATGAGGCTGGGTCTCCTCATTCATCGCCTAAAATTTCAACTTGGCAAGATATCCAAGAGAATTTTTTGAATGAATATACTTAGTTTTGTTAAATTCAAATAATTCCAGAGATGTTTATTTTGTTTTGACTCAATTACAGTACATTTACAAATAAATTTATAAAAATACAAATGTTTCATAAAAAGAAAGCTCCTTATCAAAAATGACTGTGATTCCTTAAAATAGCAAATCAGTTGGAACTGCTTTCAGTCTCATAATCACAGTAATACATAGTAAGAAGGCCACTTATGCAAAGAAAACCTCCTGTACTCGAGTCCTATCCTAAATTAAGGGGAAAAATAATAAAAATACAAATAAAAATTAGAAATAAGCTTACAGAAAAAAACAGCCTTCATATATAACAAAATAATATTAGATTTTATACATCTAATATATCAGTTATAATGAATTGACACATTAATTATTTTGATCACACATCTATAACTACATTTTTAAAAACAATTTATAGGTTTATGTAAAACGATATTTTATTTTATGCATAAACACAAAAAGGACTTTAAAATAAAACTTTCTCACAAATGATAATCTTTCAAAAAACCCATTTTATTGCATCAATTGTGTCTAGCAAGCTAATGAAAATAAAAGTTTTTAAAATATTTATATTACACCACACTAATCAACTTATTTCTTTCATTCAATACATGTAATGTGATAAAATACACAGTTAAAAAAATTAATCAAAATAACAATAAATTTTAATTACAAAAGTTATCACATATTTTTATTTATCAATCTAATCAAATTCTCTATTAGTTTCACTCAATAAAATATATAATTGTTTCAGAATTTGAGTCTCATTATTATAATTCACCATGGACAATTCTTATTTTCTCCTATATAATAAACTAATACTTATTTTTGATTCAACATATTTATAATTAAATATTTTTTTAAAAAATAATGGAATCAAACCTAAATTAACATGGTTCAAGTTTAAATTAAAGTTGGATAAAGAATTTATATCTAATTAATAAATATATATATCTGTTTAAACCTCAAACTTAAATTCAGATACCTTTAAAGCTTTCAATGAGGATTCATCATGCCTCTAGACTTCTTATAATCAGCTTGCTGTCGACGACTATGATTTCCAACACGAGCTTTATTACGATCTTTATGTAGCCTATTATGAGCAGAATCAGATGATCCTTCACCTAATAAAAATGTAATGCTATTTTCACTGCATTAAAATTAAACAAAATTACTAATATAAACAATCATAAAGCGAAATTTAATAACATGATGTTCTTATTAAGAGAAATAAAAAAATGACAGAGAAAAGTGTAAATGACAAAAATATTTTAAGAACATAAAATAATATGGACAAATATATAGATAGCAAAAATATTGATTAATTTTTGAAAAAGAATTTTAAAAACACCAAATATTTCATTATTGATAATTTATCTTCTAAATTATTAAAAAATTTAATGTTTAATTTCACTAAAATATAACTATCTATTTAAATTTTACCTTATGTACACACATATGGATACTGGAAATGCATATTACAAGTAAAACCTACATTAAAATTGAGAGGAAATTATGTTTTTTATATTTATCTTTTGAAATATTAATTATAAACAAACATTATGCAATATTTAAAGAAAAAAGTATGCAATGTTAATATGAACATTTTAAAAAAATTAATTACTTTAGTACGTATTATGCACATATTTATAAAATATTTGAATTTACACTTATATTAAATTCATAAGTCTACAATCAAATGAAAATTTTTAAAAAAGTCATCAAGCACTTGTAATCAATAAAATAATTTTAAGATATTGCACTAAAAAAACATCGATTTCTTTATCATACTTCTTCCTCTTCTTGCTCCTCTAGCAGCCATTTTTGATTCTCTCCTTTGCTGAGCTCTCTCTCGGATTATTTCAGGGTTTTCACAAAAGTCTTTTGAACGATCTCGTGAAGATGTAGAGGAATCTTGAGACTACAATAATAATAATAATAAAGAAAAGGAAATAAATCACACTTTATAGCACAGCTTCTCAAAGTGTGGAATGTGACTGTATCTAGAATAATGAAAATAAATTTTGTAGTAAAACTAAAAAATTGCTGGACATGGACTGAGTCCCCCCCCCCTTTACTTTAAAAATAATTTTTTTTTTCATATAATTTAAATAGTTAAAAACAAATATTTCTAACAAATTAAAAAAGAATTTAGCAAAGAATCTAAAGGCAAGCTATAATACAATTGAGATTCAATATATATACACCTTGACTTTGCTTCGCACCTGCCGCGCTTTCTTCGGCCTTGGAGAATCGGGATGCTTCCATTGCGACGACTGTCTTTTTGTTTCTGGGTCATACCCATACACCCATGACTCATCTCCAGTTATCACGGTGTTCAGAAACCCAGGATCAGTGTTGGCGGTGTCCAGAAGGTCTTGTGCAATGTCCAAACGGAGATCTTTTTGTTTCGGCGACAACAACTTGGGTACGAATTACGCAGCCACTCGGTTCATGTTCAAATCTTCACGCAAAATTGCATGTGCAGAATCTTTACTTACTCCAGCTTCTTCTGCAATCGCCCGCACTGTCAAACGACGATCTGCCATCACCAAATTTTGCACCCTCTCAACATTAGCTGCACTCCGAGCAGTTTGGGGACTGCCACAACGCTGCTCACTCTCCGCTGATGTGCGGCCATCTTTGAGTCGGTTGAACCACTCCTTAATTTGTGTTACACCCATCGCATCTTCTCCAAACACCTGCTGAATCTTAAGAATTGTTTGGCTTTGAGAATCACCAAGCTTTTGACAGAATTTGATGCAGTATCTTTGCTCAATTCATTCAGTCATCTTGCGAGAAAACTAAATCTGACGAACACTACAAATAGCACCTTACTTGACGACCACCAGCCAGCGACTTGCACAAGCGTTTCCCCCTGGGGAATGGCAAAAGCTCTACACAAGAAGGGAACTCCCGTTTCGACGCTTAATGGTCCAAATGGTGCCCTATGAGACCAAGAGAAAGCAAATTTCCTTGCTGACTCACTCAAAAATCAATTTAAATTATATGACATATCAAATCCTATCTCAGACAAACACACAACGGAAGTCGTTCACAAGTACTTGAACAATCCAACAAATTTTTCAAATGCACCCCCCACACACCACCCAAGTCTTCAAAACTCATTAAGACTACAATAAGAAATTAAAAATAAAAAAGGCACTAGGAAATGATGGTATCACAAACAAAATGATCAAAGAACTTCATACCAAACTAATATTCCAAATCACAGCAATAATTAACGACATAATCAATCTAGGGTATTTTTCTCAGTCTTGGAAGAATGCATCTATTATTCCCATTATTAAACCAGGTAAAGATCCTACCCTCCCTGATAGTTACAGACCCATCTCCTTCCTCCCAATTATTAGTAAAATCGCTGAAAAAATTATACTCGATAGATTCAACGACTTTTTACAAACCTATAATATCCTGATTCCTGAGCAACATGGCTTCAGAGAAAAACTGCCCACATCCCACCAGCTGCTTTGTGTCGTCGAACACGCTAAGGCCGGTTTAAATAATGAAAAATCCACAGGTGCAATCTTCCTAGACATTCAAAAAGCATTTGATAGAGTTTGGCACGAGGGACTGCTCTACAAATTAATTAAAATTAAAACAAATCCCATACTTATTAAAAATTTTCACTCATACCTCAAAAATAGAACCTTCGATGTAAAAGTAAATAACTCTCACTCAAACACAACTAAAATTAACATAGGAATAGCTCAGGGCACTATTTTAGCCCCAACCCTTTTTTCTATTTATGTGAACGACATTCCTAAAGCATTCTACACGATTATCTGCATGTACGCAGACGACACGGCGATACTAGCACAGAACAAAGAGCCACTTCTAGTGGCTCGCGCACTACAAAAACATATCACACAACTAGAAGACTGATTCTCCAAATGGAAAATCGCTCTGAATGCATCAAAAACGGAGGCCGTCTTCTTTTCAAACAAAACAAAAAGCACCAAACCTGAAGTCACAATATATTCACACAAGATCACCTGGTCTAACCACACCAAATATCTTGGAGTAATTCTTGATAAAAAAAAAAAAAAACTCATGTTCGAACAACACATAACACAATGTATTAAAAAATTCCGAGCCAGCGCGTGTTCGGTTTATCCCTGTTGTCATATCGCGGTAATCAAGTGGAATTACGTTTTCCGATATGACGTCATCCCACGCATCTGGCAATGGAATCGGGAATTTGCATTCGACGGTGTTTTTTTCTATTACGTCATATGAAGTTTTTCATTGGATGCCGATTTTTAACTGTCAAGTTGACGGTATCGAATGCAGATTCCCGAATATATATAAAGGAGATCTGATTAGATTTGAGAGAGGACTGACTGGCTAGCTGGCTTCTTGGAAGTTTGGCTGTGATTGTATTAGACCGTAACTATGATAATAGAGATTTTGGCTGATACTGTCTTGTAAATAATGTAAATATAATAGTGTAAATAAAATAGTGATTTTAAATAATAGAATTTGTCTTTCTCTGTTGATGTGGCATTATATATTAAATTAAATTATCAAAGGCCTACTTTTGAGGAAGGCCAACAATCCCCTAATTGCTCGGAATTCAAAATTAAATATCCGTAATAAGTTGCTTATCTATACTCTGATTCTCAGACCTATTCTAACTTACAGCTGTCCCATTTGGGGTTTCGCTGCCAAAATACATATTAATAAACTTGAAAAAGCTCAAAATAATATCACCAGACAAATAGTAAATGCTAGATGGTTCATGAGAAACACAGACATATACTCCTCTATTAACTTCCCAACAATCAAACAAATCATTTAAAAAATTTCACTTAAATTCTTTAATAATTTCATGACTATCGATAACAAATCTCTCCTTAATATCTGTGTTGGCCTACCTGAATTGACCCTTGATAATTAATGCCACAAGCAGAGTAAGACAGACGCTGATATTTTAAAATGTAATTTTATCTACAGGATACTTGCAAGACTCGAATCAATATAATTACTCTTTAAGCCAAAGGCTACAGTATCACAATCAAGTCATACTACAATCATAGCGATGGTCTCATCAAACCCAGCCAAGGTCTCATTATATATCCGGAATCTGTATTCGACACCGTCAACCCGACAGTTAAGAATCGTCATCCAATGAAAAAAATAGCTTCGTATGACGTAACTAAAAAATACCGTCGAATGCAAATTCCCCATTGTCAGATGCGTGGGATGACGTCATATCGGCAACACGTAATTCCAAGTGAGTGAGTGATTGTAGGTTTTAATGGCGCAAGAGCCATAAGTAGGCTATGCTTCACACATAATTCCAAAACATTACCATTTGAGATAACTGCGATATGATAACAATCTGTAACTATGATCCTGATTTAAAAATTAAAAGACCAAAAAACATTCTATTAAACCTGTAACTAACAAACACCAGTCTTCTCACGCAAACACTTTAATTTTCACTCATTTATTTATGTTTTCAACCACCAGATGTCTCTAGCTATGCTAGAAACTCCTACCTCGAGTAAACCACATACACACACTGAATGGCAGCCTTCCCATTGGTCGGCTGATAAGTCAGATATATACCCTTACTCCCCTCTGATCAACTCAGGTCAGCCACTCAGAAAGCTTCCAACCTTTGAGTAACTTTCATCATATTATTACACAACTAAATGCTTTTTTAATTAAATTCATTAATTTCTTTTCCAAATTTTATACAATATTAAATTTATTAAATTCACAAACGCAGTTCTGGGCAGGAAAAGCCGAAGTAAAGCTCTTTTTTAAAATTCTATACCTGACATGGAGATTAAGACCATAATGCTCAGATGCTCCAGTGTGGTCTCATCAACTGAGACTTTCAAAAGCGAACGTGGTGAAAAGTTCACGCATGCGCATTAAGGTTCCTCCTTCCACCGTGCACTGTGGCACCGCCTTAGAATCACTACTTTGCGCGGGAAAAATTAAGGTCGGATACTTTTTAGACAGGGCTTGTAAATATATAGTAATGCATAATTTATAAGAAGAACATATGGAATTTGTTCATAATCTAATACTCAAAATTAAATGTCTATTACTGCTATAAAAATAAGAAATGATAAAACTTACTAAAAAATATAAAATACATAAATATTAAATATAAGAATAATGATTCAGTTATGAACTTAAAGAATGATAAGAATGATAAAATCTTAAAAAAAAATTAACTTACTTTAGAAAACTCTGAAACTATTAAGATAAAGTAACTTAAATTGCTGTTTCAGATTTTGTTCTAAAATGCTTGGTTAAACGTATTTTATGAATTCAAACCAATCCACTCAACAAACCACTTTATAAAATAAAATGGTAATTGAAAGAAATAGGACGGAAATTAAAAAAACTGTTTGGGCAAAAAGAATATTAAAATAAATATCCAAAATACATCATATTCCAAATAAACTTACTTAAAATAAAATTTCACTTGAATTAATGCAAAAATAATTATGAATAGATGATATTAAACTATACAACATAAACATACTACTACTTCCTTAAATACCAAACACAAAATGGCAAACACCACCCTATCTAATAAAAATTGTGATAATTTTTTTTTTTAATTTTAATATTTTACTGAGAAGCATGTTTAATTACTTTCATAATTTCTATAATTCTTAAATATATATTTAATCTCTTTTTTTTGTTCAAAAATTTGCAGAATATTTCTATTACATTCTTATATATATCGAAATGACCAATTTCCATTTTATTCTTATTTTTAACCAAATTATAGTTTTTTGTATCATGCCCATGCTGAATTATTCAAATGTTAATTGAATAAGGTGTTTGATATATATATATATATATAAAAATAAATATATATTGATATATATATATATATATATATTGATTCAACTGAAATTTGTAACAATTTCACTGAAAAAATACTTTAATTTCCTATTTTTTCTTATTCTCTAATGTAAAAGTAAAGAGTTCCTTCTTATTCTTTGATACAATTTCAAATTATGCTTTAACTTATGCGATCACACATTCATAAAAATCTGCTGAGCATGTAGTTCTCATGATTGTAGATCTGTAGGGATAATCCCTACTAGGCTGTTGGAGGCCATTTAAATCCCCCAGAATCCCTATACCTATACAATGTCATCTATTATGTGTAAAAGGGAAAAATCATTTCTATAAAAAGGAAAGTAATAAAAAAAAATTTCTCTCTCTTGCGCTTGTGTCCTGCATCAAATGGCGGAGTGGTGTATCTCCAGTCATATGGATATGTTCTCTCTCTCTCTGTTAAAGTGGAATAAACAGCATTGAAATTTGAACTTCGCCTCACCTTATTTATTTTAATTAATTTCCAAAATCCTTATAATATATACATATTAAATAACATATGTTATAAAAATTGAATGCAAGTTTTAAATACTTAAGAGATATACCTCTTCTGTTCTTTTGTCTTCTGATGCATCTATATCAGGTTCTCCTTCTGGTATAGGTTCTTTCAATCCAACCATAGCTGAATCATATGTATCATCATATTCATCTTCATATAAATTTGTTTCATCAACATATGGTGTTTCTTCAGAGCCACGAGCCAATGTATATTGTTTAAGAAATTCAAATTCCTCATCATTTGTCAGATTTTCATATTTTGAAGGAGTTTTATTTCTAACAATAAAAAAAGTTTAAATAAGCAATTATTTTTAAATATATATCTAGTAATTGAATAGTTGAGATACATATATAAATGTTTTAATACATAAAATTTCGATTACTTCTTTTTAATGTGTAAAATATATTTCAAACAAAAATTATCCAACTTGCATTACATTAAAAATGTAAAATCTGGAAAAGTGTTTATAAGGAGCTAAACCAAAACATGATTATACTTTTATTAAAGAATTTTTTTTGTTTACTGATACTGAACATTTATTCCATGCAAATTTGAAGAAAATTATTTTGATTATATAAATGAGGAAATTAATAACTTTTAAATACAATATAAGGATTATAATTTTTTTAAAAAATAAAGAATTCAAATATTTATAATTCTATTTTTAAAAATAAGTTATTAAAAATTCACTTAATACTACTTCATTGTTACTACTAAATTGTAACATTTGTTTTAATGCCCACTAAAATTTTAAATATATAAAAAAAAAAATCTACATTACTGATGATACACATTTCTAAATATTAATTATCTCTCATACAAAATTCAAACTCCATATAAAATTATATCAAATATATTAAGAGGTGTTAATTAATTTAAAACAAAACTGCAAAATGGGATTTAGGTTTGTTGCAAGCTGTGTACAGTGAAGTCTTTTACTAATATTTTTTTGATATTTATGAATAAAGGAATCAAATAGTTTTAACATATAGATTTTTCTTAACTCTCAGCTCTTTTTAATGATATGTTATAAATTTGTGCAGACAGGATAGTCAGTTTTCAATTCTATTAAAATTATTCTCTATTATTCAAACATGCAAGTTAGCAATTATGCACAAGAGTGTAATCACTTTATTTGGAAAAAGGCAAAAATATTTTAATAACTAATACTGCTTTAATTAATTTATAACTATAATCATATTCCCCTTGAATGACTATTATGAAGTATTTTCATTTTGAAGATAACAATCTTATATACTCCATATATAAACCTTCATTGAAGTTCATTAGAATAAATAATGAAAAAAATCTGGTTATCCTCTATAGTCCAGCCACATTACATTATCTATACAGCTACATTAATAAAAAATTATTTGAAAAGAAGTACCTCTTGATGTATACAGTGCAATTGTTCTTTTAAAGCCAGAACTCATCTTCAACAAATGTATAATTACTTTTTAGAACATTTAGAAAAAAAGATATTAATAATAATAGCATTCATTCTGTATAAAAAGCAAAATTTTTCTTGATAAATCTTAAAAGTAAAATAAATAACTTTATCAAGAAGGAGCACATATTTCAATATTTAAATCAAGTTTAAAAAATAATTTTATACTAATGAAGCTTATTTGAGCTCAAAAATGACATACAATATTATTAAAAGATTTTTACTTCCGAAATATCATTTAAACATTTGCGCTATGTTTATATATTAAATTTATTTTTAAAAATAAAAGGATATTTCAATACATAGAGATCTGAAGAGAAAGATTAACAACTGAGAAAAAAAAATACTGCCGCACTGTTTCAACAATAACGTAGCGAAACGGCATGGAATTCCAGAAATAAAAGGAGATAAAAATTTATTGAAAATGATATGAGCGGTAAGAAATAAAAATGATGTAAATGCCAATACATGATACTTAAATCAGAGGTTAAACAAAATTAAAAATTAGTGAAATATTATACAAAAGATATGTAGTCTAAAGTTTTAAACAATTATTAATTTTGAAAACCATATTGGCAGTAGTCAAAATGAAGTTTCTTGTTTTGAAACGGGTTTATTTAATTATCTCTTAAAAACAAAACAATTGCTGATGACTGATAGTGTTATCACTACATTATTTACAGCAAAAAAAAAAAAAAAAAAAAACCACAGTAAAAAAAACATTGTAAGTCTTATGTTTTAGATACATGATTTTAACTATTGTTAATTAAAAAAAAATTTTTTTTAATTGATTTTGAATTTTCATCTCAAATATTAAAGATGATTACATTGGTGAAAACTAATATACAAATAAATGGAAAAACCATTTTACAGTGACTATAAAATTATCCTTCCTGAATGACAAATATATTTTTGCAACGATAAATGTCACATTTAATGTATAAATGTGTTCATATACATTTATTTCACATTATGATGATTTTTTTAAAACTCCTATTCTGCTCTAAAAGTAATCTAACATTTGAAAACAAGTTATTTCAAAAAATATTTAAAATTTTAAAACAAATAAAATCTCTACTTCATATTGATAACAAAAACTCCTTAATTACTATACAAAAAATTTGTTTCAGAACTTTACATATGAACAATTTCAAAAAAGATCAAATATATCACTTGTAAAAGATGATGACATAATTGTATCCTTAAGCCCTCATTTGGATACATCTTTTTTTAATTAAAACACCATGAAAACTTTCTATTGGCATGTTTCTACATTTAGATCAATTTCAGAAACTGTTTCCACAATCGAAAAGTTATTTTTGGTAGGCAATTTTTTTTTCAGATATGAAGAGGTTATGGAGATAACAAAAGAACCATCCTAAGAAATTCCACAATAATTATTTTAGAAATTAAAGACAATTTAAAAATAAATCAATATTAATATATAAAAATATATATTAAATACTTTAACTATATATAATGACTAATACAAATAAGAACATACAATTTATGCAGATTGACAGATCAGTTGTCCCAACAATGCAAATGAAAAAAAAAAATTCAGCAATTTTTTGATGTAATTTTGTGTTGAAATTTGATAAATGATAACAATTCCATGACCTGTTTAATCGAATAAAAATACATCACATTATATAAATAAATAAAGTTTTAATCATCATCTTCCTGTTCTGAAAATAAAAAGATAAAATCTTAATATTCTAATATATTTCAAAAGAGTACATCGACTCTATAAATATCAGTAGCAAGCCTAAAAATACATTCAGCATTCTGCCACAGAATCAGAAAATCCACCATTAAAATTACTTCAGAAATTATTCACAGTTGTAATTAATGAACCAATCTGAAAAACTATATGTAAACATTGTATAAACTTAGTGACATATTATACATTTTTTACGTTTGAAACAAGAGACGGAAGAGTCAAGATGCATCTAATAATATATAATATTTTGCAATCATGTATATTTATTTAGAAGTTGTGAATTGGATACTAGTAGAGCAATAAAAATTTTATGTCATGGGCATTAACAGCCACAACAAAATTAAGGGAATAAATGATAGTAATATCAAAAGGTCTGCTTTTTAATGTCAGAAATTTGAAAAAAAAAATGTGAAATATTTTCTATCCCAAAAAGAATTAAATACATATTTGAATGCAGAAAACATATCTTTACATTAAATGGCATTTTATAAATTCAAAGAACTAATTACCTACATAACTGGAGGAATAATTGCAATTAACAATTATTAATTCATCTAAAACTAGCAAAATGCAACTGTTTCATTAGAATCTAATAATACAATTTATTTTGTGACAGTTACAGTACAACAAAATAAGAAGCATTTTGAAATTGAAAAAAGCTGAATGACTATGGTTTTTTAAATATATATAATGAAATGATTACTAAAAGACATTTCTAATTAATGCACATTAAAACTTGTAGTGTTTAATTAACAAAATAACACATATTTAATAAGCTTTTTTAAAAAAAACATTAAGATAAAAACGAGTTTTGACATGTTGGAAATGACACACATTATTTAAAACTCTAAATTGATATCATAACGCATAAAATCAGCATGTAGTAGTGTACACTGATGAAAAAAGTGGCTACAAATAATATATGTCATGTTTCAGTTGTCCTAAAGATGCTAATAATAAAGTCTTCTTTTTTTTTTTTCATTCCAAACAGAATATGATTTAGTGCTCTTCTTTAAGGCAGTCTTGAATATATTTTCAATAAGAAGAAATATTTAAATATTAATTTAAATTACTATGGATATAAAACATATAATTATTTATCAGATAACAATCTTAAAAGGTTTTGACATTTTTAAAAAATATGCAATTTTTCGCTTTTATTTAAAATGGAAATTTAACTTTTAATGTTAAAGCACAGGGGGACAAAATAATTGAACACATTTTCTACAAGAAAAAAATTGATTGGTTGAAGAAGAATTGAATAAGTTAGAAATATAAACTTCTCTCTGTAGAATAGCATAGCCAGAATACAGTTTTGTGTCATTAATAATCAATTTTTTTTAAAATTTCATATTAATTTTTGTTAATTATTGACATATTTTGGGCTGTCTGCAATAGATGGTGCCTTAATATTTTTTCTTGAAAAACGTACTCTTATTAGGATTGTATATATATATTAGGAAAACATACTCTTATGCTTATTTTTGGTGAACATTTACAGTTTTTTTCTGAAATGAAATTGCCACAGGAAAATACACCAACTTGTAAATTGGGACAAATAGTAAATGATAGGAGAGTTAGCAATTAAGCCTCTATAATTCACAGAGGCTTAATTGCTAACCACTAATAAGCTTTCTGGTTTGGTAATATTTTTTGAATATTTATTAAAATTTATTTATAATTAGCAAATTTTTACTTCAATAATGGGAATTCTATTTACTTTTCTGGGAAATTTGTGTTGCTGCAAATATGTTTATAAAAAAAATTAGAGATAAAAACCAACGTTTTTATATAATGACAAAGTATATTAATTATTATAGATTAAATTCAAAACAAACATGTGATAAACACATAAAAAATTTAATTATAATTTCAATTTAATCAATTATTTATTGAATATTTTTTACAGAAAAATTTTACAGCACATATAAGACTTTAATTCAGCGTCCAAATATTTTTGGATTACCAGATCTAACAGCATGGAGGTGAGGTGAGGCTAATTTGAGTATGATTGGCTAAGTGTAGATAAATCTACATGTATAACGCATCATACTCTTCTAGACCCAAAAACGTAGACAAAACACAAACGAACTTTACTAAAAAATTACGAATGGAGCAAATAAAAGTTATGCACCTAATAATTTTTACTAATTCATGATTTAGAGTCGACATGCCAATCATTTAAATTCTACTTTCTAAGTACTTCTGAAATGCTGCACATCAAATTCTAGAAAACATAATTTTTAACTTTAAAATTTACTTAAAAAGACACATTTGTGAATGCATTAAGAAATTCATAATATAAAATCAAAACAGGCATTTGAAAGTTTGTAAGTCATTCTATTAAAACTGGGAACTAGAATTCAGAAAAAATTATTTTGATATGACATTGCGCCAAATATTGGAAACTTTCTTTCTTGCGAATGATTACGGACTATAAATCAGCAACCTTTACTATCCCGGAGATAGTATCTCCCCTTTGTGAGAAGAAAAGTTTTACGATACCTCATGCAGCGTATGAGGGAACTCCCGATGTTCCACGAGGGAAAAAGAAATTTTTTTCTCAAAGCGTCGAGTGGAAGGGATACTTTGAATTATTAAAATTATTGAAATATGAGTTAAAACTTGTTGCAAATGTCTAAATATTGCATTGTTAGGCAAGTAAGAACGATTCCCAAAATTTCAAAGCTGTAACTTTATGGGAAGTTGATTAAATTAACGATCAAAAATTTGATGACACACACACACCAAGTAAAATTCAGAAAAACGTTTTAATAAGTTTTAATTCATTGAAGTGAAAGAAGGAGAGATGAGAGAATCTGAATTAAAATTAATACTGAATTTCTCTGAAATTAATCGAAATAAATTAACAAAAGCTTTCTTAATTTGTCCTTTAAAAATTGCAACAAAATTTAAACTACAGTTTCATGAAACAAAACGTGAAATTTTAATCTAATCATTATGTTCTAAATTAATTTTTTTTAAAGGAACATAATTTTATTTTATTTTTATTTTTCAAAGTGAATTACAAATCTCATAAAATTTAAGCATTAGGAACTACTGCAATAATTATTAATAAAATATTGTAACTTAACCACTTAACAGTTTCTTTTTTTTGTCATGTTGTGTCCTAAAATAAACATATTTTTGAAACACAATTTCTTATTCCTTTCGATTATATAAACTCAAAACAGCAGCAAAAATAATTTTAGACACTGATTTTAAGAAATTATGCTAATTTTTATTTATTGCGAAAAAATTACATTTTTACTTAAAGTTGGCTTTTTTTCGGAACAATAGCCTAACTGGAAAGACTGGCGAAACTGAACTACTGGACACAGTTTATGCAACTTAGGGCCCTCATGTGCTTTAGCGTCAAATTTGGTGTCATACGAGAAATGTAAATATTGATGAATAAGATGAAAGCGTCAAAGAGACATGATTTTTGAAAAAAAAAAAGGGGGGGGGGGTGGATGTTGAATGTCTTTTACTCCAAAAGTGCTCAAAATCAGGCCTTTTCACATTTCCTTGTAAAATATTCAAAGTGATAAAAATTTGAACTTCGTTTTTCTTCTTTGGTTCCCGCTTTCTGGTTCTGATGTTTCTTTGTAGATTACTGTTTCGAATAAATCGATCTGCCTATTGATTAGTTTCAGCGACTATCATTTCAAGGAGATTATCATCAAAGAAAATATCCAGAAATTGTAGGGTTCCATCACTTATATCACTATTCAAATGAACAGCTGGATTTGTTGTGAAAGGAAAACGTGGTGGTGCAAAAGGAGGATTACTAGTATCAATTTCACAAAAGTTCCGAACTTGAGTAAGGTCATCTAACATTTCCGTTTCCTCATCACTGGAGAAGTCGGATAATAAACTTTTCGTAACCACCAGAATCCTTTAGTGAAATTTCAGATTCATTGTCTGATTCAATATCAGAGTTACCTTCTATTATAAGTCGCTCATTGAGATTACATTCTATTCATTGAGATTCAGAGTTACATTCTATTATCGTCACTCATTCTGCTTTTATTTTACCTCTGAATTAAAAAAAAAAGTATTATTTACAACATGTGATTCACTGAGCAAGTGAAAATCAAATTTGCTTTTCTTCCTGCTTAAAAAAAAGCTGTAAAATCTGACCTAGAAACCAGTTCAAACTTGTTTAATGGTCCTATTTTTACTGGACAACTAGAGCCACCTGTTAGAAACATTGCAAATTAAAAAGAAGAAAAAACTCGGGTAAATCAGTGGATTAGCATTGAAAAATGTGTTGCTCGAGTGGTGTTCGGGCAAATCAGGGAAGGCCCATTTTTAAATACCCGAGCAGCGTTCGGGCAAAACAGGGAAGTGGCTGAATTCAAATGTTAGGCCTGAGTTTATTTTTTCAATAAATTTTGTTCATACTTCAATTTTCATAATTCAATTACAATTGTAACATGTTGAGGAAAGCATGAAATGAAATTTATACCAGCTCAATAATATTCATTGTCTTCATATGAAACAAACAATATGTAAAAACATTGTTTCAATCAATTCTAATTTTCACTTTGAAAGCATTAGCAGATGAAAAAGAATGAAAAACAAATAAATTATTATTAGTAGCAAAAAGTTGAAAATAAAATATAATTAAATCACAAATGATTAATTCAGTATCAAGAAAAAAAAATCGTATGACTTATTTTCATCATGTTACTGACGACATTTTAACTGACTGCTTTCATCATTCTTCACTATATTGGGCTGCTCGTCGACTCATGACTGAAAGGTCAGAGTCAGACATAGGATAAAAAAAATTTAAAAACTTATTTTCATGTAATTGATACATGAAAAAAATAGCCTAAAATTTAAATTAAAATAATTGACAATAGGGTAAATAATTTAATTTATAATAGTTATCAATGTAGCGACTCTATACAGTTTTTGTGCAGTTACATTTGCTGTTTTATTATTATAAAAATTAAAACCAGAACATTTTAAATTTTTTGACAAAGCTCTTGAATAAGTTTTCTACATAATAAGTGCTATAGTTAGAGGATAATACATTTTGCACATATTAGGCTCAGCATTATGATTAATTCAGAGAATATCCATTGTAGTTGAATTTAATACAATATATATAATTTTTACACAAAACATTAGTAAGGGTGCTGCCTTACCATAACATTGAACAGGTTATTTTTTGGGTTCATTGGAGTTTCTTCTTCTTCCCTCTTACGCCATATTAAAAATAAACTGCACTATTATACATTTTGATTAGAAAATAAAATTAACAAAAAGATGTTTATTCCTTTGGAGCCTTTGAAAGATTGAAAATTAATTATTTAAATATGTAAATGATGTCTTCAATTAGAAAAAGCAAAGATACAGTTTACTAATTGTAGAAGTTTTTCAAATTTCGTTATTTATTCTAAAAACAACAGAGAAAATAAAACTATTGTTTTGATAGTTAAGTATTGTAATACATTCTCACATTTTTCTCCAATTAACCTTTTGGGCTACTTTATGACATTATTTGATTTTCACCTTGTGTATAAACTGTATAAATAAATATTGCTAAATATATAGCAAATGATGAAAAAATGATATTAGAGTGTTAAAGGTTTGAGAGGAGATTGAAAGTTAGTAATTTAGTAGTGATCACGATATTGGTGCAGGAAGGTTATGTGATCATTGGAAAGCTGATATTTGACTTGGGCTCAGTTTAGAAGTATTATTCCTGACTCAAGTCCAATATTTTGTTGTCATTGAGATAAGTTAAATTTTCAATTATAATCTTGGTTGAGATTACAAGCTAGTAATCAATCCAAATTCATTACAATAGTTGTCATTCTATAATATAGAATAAAACTAGTATGATTTTTCTTAACTAACTCTTTCTTGAATGAACATTCATTGAGTATTGATTAATAAGATTCTATGCAGTGATGCAGAGACATTACAAATGTATCCAACATTATCTACCCCTGGCTTCAGATCTGGAGTTCAAATGACAATTCTACCAATTCAATTTTTGACAATCTTTGCACAAATAAGACACATGAAGAAATGCTTATGTAACTACAAAATAATTAAGTTTTTGTAAAAATTTACTTGGTTGAATGTCTAATATATATGTTAATAAATAATGTGTTATGTATTTTACTGAAAAATATTTCTACCTTATTCATTATATTCTTACATAATTACTGATCATGATAGCCAAATGGGCATGGCGTTGTTTCATCAAGTTACTGGTTCTGAGTCCCGATTCCTTTAAAAATCGCCGTTTGGGGGGTTTGATGAACATTAAATTTGTTGAGGCTCTAAATTCTCATATTTATCAAGTGTGGAAATATGAAGAGTGGAATCTCAACTCGGGTGTTGTCCTGGTCACTTGATTGAGGTAAAAAATTATGAGCTCCATAGCCAATAGCCATCATGTTGCTCCTAATTGTGATGTTAATAAAACAATGTCATCAATTACTAAGTTCTTTATAATTGTAATTTTGATTTTCTGCAGCATCAAATTCACTGGAATTAATTTATACTCTTACTTTCCGATTGATGGTGTGAATGTCAGCCAAGCAGTTCCTCCCCTTTTGCTTGTCTGATTTCGGTTGTGTGTTCATGACATTCATTTCCTGTTCCAAATTCCCTTCTCCACCACTACACAACTGCAACTTTTTATGTAGTTTTTCAGATGCCTCATTTCTCTTTCAAAATATAAGTAACAAGATGAAATTTTTCAAATCTTTCATACCAAAAGCAACTTCAGCAATTCCAATCAATGACATGCCACAGGCAAAGAACAGAATATTTATTTATGAAATTCAAAGACAGTAATGTGATGTGAAAGTGAAGTTTATTGGCGCAAGAGCCAGATGTGGCTATACTGTACCAAACAAAAAGTAACTGTGGTCTAGACATGTAAAAAAAATTGGTTGACAAGAAGGAGGGTTGAAAATATAGAAGGATTGCTAAGGTATTCCAGGGGTGCATCACTCGTGTTTAATGAAGACTTTCCCCATGGAAAAGAAAAAGATCATTAGGGAGCCTCAGGGTCATGATGCCCGTACCTACCTAAAGAAGGCAAGTCCCTGAGGTCCACTGATATAATCTCCAGGGGCACAGTACCTGGCTATACCCCCAGATGCTGGGTACCCATTTTAGTTGCCTATTACGACATGCATGAGCTACAGGGGGACTGTTCTTTCACACCGGGTCACAAATTCAAAGACAGATGAACATTGCACAAAAAAGAAAATTTAGAATTCAATGGATTGACCTTTGGTTACTAATGGAACAATATATAAAGGCAGTAAGACCAGAAATTGAAATTTTATTTTTTTAATTCTAGAAAGCCATATCTTCAACATAAAATCAATATAGAAAAACTTATCATATTTTATAGAAATTAAAACATGAAAATAATATTATACTAAGTTGTGTCTTCAAATATTTGATTTTAACAAATAAATTGTTTTCTTAAATGTTAGAATAATGAAAATATGATAAACTTACATGTAAACGTGTAAGTTCAAGTATTTATTTAAAATTTTTAAGTTTATCATAAACAATAATGCATTCATGAATAATTTCTTTCAAAATTATTGTATGAAAAAATTCCTTATTGTCAAGATGAATTAAGTTTAGTTTAGTTTTTATTGACGTTGCACTAGAAGCAACATGAGGGCTATTGGCGACGGACCTCCTAATTTTGTACCTCGGTCAAGTGACGAGGACAACACCTGAGCTCTGGCACCCCGTCTCCTCACTTCCACACTATGCCATTGGGGGATTTTGGGCCTTGACAGAATTAACGTGCATCAGCCCCGGCTACACGGTCAAGATGAATTAAATGACATGAACAAAGTTTAAAAAATGAGACATTGTTCTCATTCACAAATTTTTCCGTTGATGAATATTTTATTACCCAAAAAAACTCACTTTTTCAATTAAATGTAATTCCATACAATAGGCACACAAAAAATTCCAAGAATCACAGAAATTCTAGTAATTGAGATAGAAATATCAAATGTAAAAATTATATTATACATCTGTATCTATTCTCAGGGAAAAAAAATCAGATAAATTTGAGCATTTGAAATTTTATAAATAAGTGATAAAAAAATTATTAAGTCTTGTAGACTGAATGATTAATGCAATTTTATTTCATAGATATTCATAATCAAAGGAGTATTCAGATAAATTATTTATTTCCAGTACAAATACATTTCTATAGGTATCAAACTCGTGCATTCTATATATTTTTTATGGAAGTATTGAGGTACCTGTATAAAGAGAGTTAAACTAATTTTTAACAAAATAAATTATTTATCAATTAACAGTTAAATTCCCGAAAAAGCCTTGTTAGGTACTTCATTCTAAAAAGGAATAACTAAAATAATTTGTTTATAGATACAACACATATCAAATTAAATTTTCATACAATAACAAGTTGTACAAAAAGAAAGAAGAACGAAAGAACAGAAACAAAAAAAAAGTCATGTAAAAAAGCATAATTATTCAACATTCAAAAAGTAACTAAGATGAGCAATAACCAACTTATTTGGACTAAATCTTTATAATTGAATCATACATTAAAGAAATCGAAAGGTTATTGTTGAAAAAAAAATCATCATGGAGGAGGAAAATCCATCCTTCTTTTACAGATAGCTTGAGCTATAAAAATATTTTATTTCATCCTTTTTGTACTATTTCCTTTCCTCCCTATAGTTTCAATCTGACAAGTGTTAATTGCCTCCTCGAAAGTGAGAGGATTGTCCAAGAGACATTCACATTATGCAAGTCCTAAGCTATTGCAATGTACAGGCCCCATGGTTGAGAATAAGAAATTTTTTAATACCAGGGATTGAAAGTATGTTCTATGTGCTCAAATAACATTCAGTTTCAAATTGCTAAGAGGCTCCGTGAATTAAAAAAAATCTAAAGTTTGAAAGAAAAAATATTTAACAAAAGGATATTTATGAGATAATGCTTGTATTTGTAACAAATCATTAAAAAGCAATAATTTGTTGTAAAATAGATTCATGATCATAGAAAGCATGAAGCTGGAGTTGTTCCTAGGCTAGTTTTATCTTTCAGCTGCAAAGGACCTAGGGGCTACTTTTAGGTGGATCTGGAGGATAAAATAAAGATTTGGAGGAATTCATTTGATGGCCACTTTTTCTTGGCACTCTTAAATCTTTTCCTCTGTTGGTCCAGTGAAAGATGGTGATCAGTTCTTACATTTTAGCTGTATTTCTACTGTGGGTGCTGATTGCTTATTTTGTGAATTCGAACCTCTCTTTTCACCTAAATTCGAGTTGTTAGAACTACCTTTCGGTTTCTTGAAAATAGAAGAGGGATGAAGAATTAACCCAACTGTACAATTTGGTCACTTCGAACTCCTTTAATACATTTTTGTAACTTTCGTTTCCTTCCACATGAACTATACCAAGCAAATTGATTGGGACAAGCTATTTATTTTGGTAGATGTGTTCTAAAACCATTTCAAAAACGAATTTATCTGCTTAGCATGAGTTTGACTGATCAACCTAACTGGTTTTAATGTAGAAGTACTTATTCTTCAGTTGTGAGCATTTGAGTGAGGCAGTTAGCTGCTAGTGTTTGCTCTTTTCCTTTCATGTGTTCAAAAATAGATGAAACTCCAAAGAAAAGAGCTAAAATTATAGCACTTAAAGATCACACTTCTATGACAGTTAGGGAAATAGCTTCAGCAGTTCTGTAAGGAAATTAAGTCTTTCAAGAATCCTAACTTCATTCAAAGAATGCGGAATTGCCTCTCCAAAAGGAAAGGAAGATGTGGGTGCAAGCGGAAAACTACTGCACAAACTGATAAAATTCTTAAAAGAAATAAAAAAATTAATCCAAGGAAAACAAACTCAAGACCTCCAAAAGGATTTATTGGCATCTGGATTTTATGCGAGTAGCTCAACAATACGGCGTAGGCTTCTGGTCGTAAGGCAAGGAGATCAACAAAAAACAATTTTTAACTCCAAACATGAAGAAAAAACGCTTAGCACGAGTAAAAGAGTACAAAACATGGAACACTGATGACTGGAAGAAAGTAGCTTTCAGTGATAAAACTCATTTATTTCTGCAAGGATATATTTCAGATGTTGTGAGACGAAGTAATTGTGAACTTTTGAGATAGGACCACATGCAACAGACAATAAAACACCTGTGGAAACAGATATTTTGGGATTTTTTTCAGAGAAAATGGCACTAGAAGCTTAGTTCCTGGAAGCTATGGTAAGGAAAAACTGCTCTAAAAGAAATTTATTTAAAAAATGAATATATTAAACTCAATAAAAAGAATTATTACTTTTTGATCAAAATCAACTTTTTTAAAGAATTGAAAAAATATAAGAAAATACTTGTGGAAAATTGTTTTTTTTAACAAAACCATTATAAATCACTAATACATTAATCTGACTTATATTTTAAGATCATACAGAATCATATAAATTTTTTTAAAGAAAGAAAACAAATTTTTGTGAAAAACTAACTTTCCTGAGCATCAAATGAAACCATTAAATTTTCATAATAAGAGAAAGTATATACATTTAATATACGTGTATATTTAAAGGGTTTGTCTTTCATTACAGGATGCAAGATGAAACGGCAAGATTAAATAAAGCTTTGAATAGAAAGAAGGATGACAATCTTTAACAATACCCTAAATGAATCACAATTTAATATGATTACATACTTTACATTCAGGAATATATTACTTAGTAATGACGCAGTATTCATTAAAAGTTCCCTACAAATTTTACGCAAAATTATATACATTTATGCTTTTCGTGTTTTCTATTAACTCTCCAACAATTATGATATCTGATTAGTGAAGAAAAAAAAACTCTCAATTTCTTATTTACATCAATATTTGTTTATCCTTTTTCTTTCAAAACAGGTATAAGTAAAACATATGTTTAAAAATCTAAACAAATATTCTCTAAGATTGTGGTCTAATTCAGAAAGGTTTGTTCATATAGTTTTCATAGTAATATTTTTATATTTTAATAAAAAATTATATAAAAAAAAATAAACAATGAAAAATTTAAAGATAAAACAAGATAAATTTCAAACCCTAACACTCAAAATAAAAATATTACCTTGCTATCTTGAAATTTATTTTAAATACATTATAAAAAATAATACATTTTCCAAAACTATATCTATTAATTAATGAATTTTAAAAATTTATAATGCAATTTTTTTGTGGAAAGAGATATGTTTATAAATATAAGATTCATAAAAAGACCAATAATTCTTTCAAATTATTTATACTATATTTATCATAGAATTTCTGGAATAAGGAGAAATTTGTTTGGTTTTATGGGATATAGAGCAATAAAGAATAATGAGGAGTTATTTATTAAATGTAACTATGCTTAATTTCATGGAACCCTTTTCTGATTGATTAATTGTTTATTAGGCTGTTGATGACAGATCTTATAATTAAGACTCTTGATCAAGTGACAAGGATGACACCCAAGCAGGCGCCTCCCTCTTTAAACTTTCACATCACGCCAATGGGAGGATTTGGAACCTGAACAGAATTAATGTGCATCAGTGCTGAAACACTTTAAATCTTTAGTGAATCAGGACTTGAACCTGTGGCCTGAACAGAAGTGAAATGCACCAGTCCCAATATACTTCAGATCTTTAATGAATCAGGACTTCAACCTACAACTTGACGGAAACAATACTACATACAAATTCATGGCAATGAACACTAAATAACCACAGCCATTTCATGGAATATTTATGATTAATAGAATGTACAGTTTCTATCATAATATGTTCACTCAATAGAATAAAATTTAAGTATGCAGTTCGCTTAATTTTAACACAATAAATTAATATATGCAGACAAATTTCTACATCAAATTTAATGCTAATTAAACATGTTTAAACAAGTTGTTGAATAATTTCATTACATTTATTGCTTTTATAAATTAAATTTGGACATCTTAGAAAATAACTTATGGGAACATTTCTCTCAACAGATGCCTGAGAATTCTTATATTTTTTAAAAATTATTATTAAATCTTTTTATTCATTACAATTTTTCTCATTCATTTATCATGTCTATTTTTTGGTATTATCCTTAATATTTTCCAAATAAAAATACAGGATCTTCCTTTATAATTTGTTCTTACCAGAGGAAAAAGCAGATTTATTTTGTACTTATAGTAAAGACTAAATTTCTTACCTAGTTTAGATACCCCAACCTTCCAAAAAGAAGATCACAGACCCCCAATGCAACACTAATCTGAAGTTTGTATCCCTTTCAATTTTACAGCTGTGAAACCCCATGGTTTCTATCAATAATACACTTTCCATTTAGCTGTCCTATAGACAGATGTGTCACAGAAATTTTTTTATTACATATTTTGGAAATCTCTGATCGAACTAATTTGTCAAGAACTTTTCAATAGTCAGTGCCATCTATGAGTCTGAAACACTTTTTTAAGCACCAAGAATTGGCTTAAAGAATTTTTATATTAACTATACACCACCATTATTGAACATTGAAAATAATAATAATAATAATAATAATGATCATACTAAATAAATTTTTAGATCATCTACTAACATGAAATTATCTTTGAAATGATCGTATTTTACTTTTGAATCAATCAAAATATAATAAAAATGTATAAAACTTTACTTTTTTCCTATGTGCACATTTTTAAGATTTATATCATCTCTTCTGAAAACATCAAATTCATCATTGTCAAAAATACTCTTTCTGTCAAGCAAAATAGAATGACTGGAGCTTGCATCTTCAAGTTTTAATTCCCTTTGAAAAATACAAGTATATGAACATGAATGAATATATGAACAGAATGTTTAAACACATTACTACTATAGATATTCAGTTATAAGTAATAATTCAAAATTTTAAACTAAACACTACTTTATTTCTTCCATTTGAATGGCTAATTTTTTTTTTTTTATAAAAGTACTTTTGAAGAAATATATAATCTTTCCCAAAATATAATTTTTCAAAGGATATAAAATAAAAAGTATAAACATATAAAGAGTTTTCCTGATAAGTTTTTTAGTTACATTAAAAGTAGCAAATTTCTATGGTAACAAATAAAAATATATATATACATTAGCTATATGTTAAACTATTCAGTACTCTTACATGAATTCTTATAATTAAATCATTTAAAAAAAATAATTTGAAAAATTTATATATTCACATAATAATTAAATTGAATATTATAATATTATTAAAATTATCACAATAGTTTATAGGGTAAACTATTATTTTTTTTTATCATACTGGAACTAGATTAAAAAAAACAAAATTAAGTGAAAAACATTTTATCTTCCAGTGGATTCACGTATGTGAGAGATACACTCCAATTCAGTTAAATATCTTTATGCCAGTAGGTGCTATGAATAGCAGCACTTGTTTATTCTATCCACCTAATTTGAACTACTTTCAATCATTGCCTGAATTTTGAGGCATCAAATAAGGCCCTGCATACCTTTCAATTGTGTGATACGTGCAACTTTCAAATAAGTTTTTGTTGTACTTGTAAAATTACTAACAAAAAAGAAAAAATACTTAGAAGGAAATAATTGTGCAAATGCCTTTGTGAAATAAAATAATGACCAAAGAGAGTCTATCTCTGTGAAATATGAGCTAAAAATTAAAGAGTTAAGAAAAACAGCACTAGGCAATGAAGAAGTGAAAGAAACAATGCCAAGAAAAAAGGATGTGTTTCTTGACAAAAAGACAAGTACATTAGAATTGTAAGGTTCAGTTGTGAGAAATATATATGTTTGGAGTATTCTATACATATTTTCTGAGAATGCAATACTGGGTAAAAGGCAAATCTAACTAAGGCGAACCAAACATTTGTTTAAACTGTAATCTAAAAAGAAAAAAGTAAAAATTGGTTGACAAGAAGGATAGAAAAAAAGAGAAGGATCACTATGGTATCCTAGAGTCATGTAATCTATGTTTACCAAAGGTAGTAAACCCCACAGGAAGGTAGGAAAAATCAATAGAGTATCTTGCAGTCATGATTATTTTCACAGTTACTTAAAATAAGCAAGCTCTTGAGGGATTGCAACACTTGGACTCAATTATTACAGAGACAAATTTCTTTCCTTTTATATATATATATATTTAAATTAGTTTTTTTTATTTCCATTTTGTGTGCATACTTTAGTATTACAAAGGTAAATAATTCACAGAAAAGTTAGCTGAAATTTAATTTATTTTCATGTTATTTTAGAAATTCTTTGGTTCTTTTATATAATTTTTAGGATTTCAATTTACACTGTTTTTGTTACTGTAAATAAAGAAATAATTAAATTAAATTAATTAAAAGTAAAACATGTTATAAATTCAAACACAATGGTAATTACACAAAACACATGGTAATAGCAAAATAAATAAATGTCTAATAATATCAAGTAAAAATATTTTAATCATAAATTACTTCATAAATATATAAATTTGATTAACTTACTTTTGGTGACAATGTATAACGGATTCATAACATAAATTAATAATATATATGATGACTTAAGAATAATTATTTCACATCACATTAAATTCAATTATAACAGGCAGGACAACACTGATTATACTCTTTATTACATTCTTTATCAATATGATTCTACATTATGCTTGACCTTTAAAGTTCTTTCTCATATAGCCCTATTTATACTAAAGTCCAATACAACTAAATTAAAGTAATACCCTACTTGATAAAAAGTTGAATGAGAAAATAGTACAATATTGAATATATTATATTAAATGTATGGTAGCAAACAAATTAGCTATTTTATGCATATTTTCTGGTTTCTTATGAATATTTAAGCACAGCAATAATATTTTTTTTAAAAAAAAAAAAAGAATAGAATATATCACTAAGATAGCATATTTTGGATTAAGAGTTTATATATTTGTTTGAAACTAATTTTTAAAATTTATCAAAAATGGAAGGATCATTTATTATAACATAATTAAGTTACCATTTAAATAATTTATCTTATTATTTTCTAGACACCAAATTACAACTGAATAAATTTTTTCACAACTTTTTTTTATCACTAGTTTAACAGTAGAAAATAATTCTTTATAGTGACCTAACTAACAATTACACAAGAGAAAGTTACTAAAATTATATCGAGTAAAACATTTTCTGAGCCTTAAAGAAAAACGACCACTTTCCAATAAAAGCAACACTAATGACTTTATCGTAAAAAGTCATATTAATAATTAAAAAATAAAATTTTCTGATTCATAACAAATATTTAATCAAGGTATGAATTGTGAATTATATTTAAACAAACAATTTAATTTTAAAAAATGGCAGATTTAAAATAAACATACTTTTCAAAAGTTTCATCAACATGTTTTAAGTGATCAGGTAAATTATCTGTTACATATGCATCTATTACTCGATCAGGATCATAATCATAATAATGCAGACATTTCTGTAAAAAAAATATCACAAATTAAATACTAAGAAAAAAAGAATATTCAACAACTAGATGTTGAACACAAACAGATAAATTACACGATTCAAAAAATACTTTCAAAGCAATCAATTTTATGTTAAAAATATCAAAATGCGATTGCAAAAGTGATTCATCTTTCAATAGTATTAATGATACAATAATACAGTATAGTTTAATAAAAAATTTACCAAATATATCTGAATCTTGATAATATTATTGAAGCAAAGTTATAAAGTTTAAGTTCTCATTGGAATGATGATTTTTTTCTATAATATATGCCATTACTGTATGTAGATGAAATTGAAATATATTAAACACACAACACTAGAAATAATACGTAAAATATTATGGTTAAAAAGTTTGCATTGTTCACAGTATTAAATTATTTAATATTTGTTAGATCTAAATATAAAATAAACTCAATATTTGTAGTAGTAAAACTGTCATTTACATTTAGACACTCTTCAAGAAAAGAAAAAAAAAAAAAAAAAAATACAAATAAAGAATAAATTAAACACAAAAATATAAAAAAATAAATAAAATGCTCAATTTCATCAAAAATAAATATACACAAAGCACTTATTTAATTCATGAAATTATAATGATTTTAAAAACAAATCTACAGCTACAAAAGTCATTGAATGTTACAATCAGTTCAGGTGAAACTTTCCCTTGCTGCAATGCAAGCTTATATGTCTTGTCCAAATATCAATTTATGATAAATTTTGATTAATTGTGATAAAATTGAAGTAAAATTCTTCATTTGCAGTCCAATCTTTGATATTTTGTGGTATATAATTTTTTTTGTAAATGATATTTGTGGTTTTGCAAATCTGGCAGCAATTATATTTATACACCTTCAATAAATGAAAATCCTATGAACTATGCTGGCCAAAGAGTTTGAGTTACATGAAGGTAACCAGAAATATGCAAGCACAGTTCTATTTTGGAAAGCAAAATCATAACACTTGATTATTCTATGCAATTCAGTGGACAAAGGAGAAAAATATGACTATATGTCTGCATTTTATACCGATATATATACCCATATAAATCTATATGCATTTCTAGATTGTCTAAATTATTTTCCTTTATGCTAATAATTCAGTTGAATTTTGAATTTGGGGTTTGGTATCTTCCAAGATTATGAATTAAATATTATACATTGTCAACAACTGATTTGTTGCATTGTGACTCATCAGCTATCCTAAGAGAAATGAAGAGTTAGTGAATTAATAATAGTTTTTTTTCTTCTTCTTGGTAGTTGGCTTTAATAACAGGCAGTTCATTGCTGGCTTGTTCTGAAAAAACTGAAGAATCCCTTAAATTTTTTTTCAATGAAGGTGTTGAGATTTACTATGTGAAGCTTTTCATCCAATTTAAAATCTAAAATAATAATGATGATGATGATCATAAATGGTAACAAAAGTGAATTAAGGGGGGGAAAAGTGCCAATACATCACATTATGTAGGAGTAACAACCATTTAGTAAGATTAAGAAGATTGCATTGTTTTATTTGAAATACAAAATTACTATACTTGTTTATCTACTGCATGTCATATACATTAGATAAACAAGTGATGTGGGTGAGTGAGTGATGAGGGTGGGGGGAATTAGAAAAATCAAATTCATTGAGAAACATGCATGACTTTATAAAAATATACGAGTGTAAATCATATAGATATCTTCTTTAATGGGATTTAATAAAATTGCAAGCCATATAGAATCCAACACTGTCTTGATGGAAAGAGATTCCAGGAGATGTGTCACATAAAGGTATACATAAATGATTACAGGGTGTCATCAAAATATTGTTCAGCTATGTTATTCATATGCGAGTTTGGCGAGACCTACTATTGATGAAGATAATACTCCATTCCATCACCTCTGCAAAACAAAGTCTGTTGACTGACCTTTACCATATACTCGTGTTATCTCACATGCTTAAAGCCTGTCTGTAGAGGGTGATTTTTGTAAAGGGCTGAGTATCAGATGTCATACGATCCCCTCAGAGCAGAGTAGACTAATTCTCTGAACGGAGTGGATGTAAGAGAGTTGATACTTGAGAAAGTTGTGAATCGAGTGCTAACTGTAAACTGCACTGATCACTAAGGTAACGCAACAGGAACTGTGATGGCTGAATAAATTGTTATTGTTATTAAAAAGTGCATCTGATCTCATATGAATTTTAAGGGAAAGTAATTAGATAAGTAAGCTACTGTGAAGAAGAAACAAAATTATATGATTTATGAATTCTAAAGTAACAATAAGAAGTTATATTGAGTATAGTGAAAAAAAGTAGTTTAGCGAAAAGGAGAAAAATAAGGAAAACCTGAAGTAAAGTTTAAAGTTAAGTAAAAGTTAAAGAAGTATTTTAGTTTAGTATGCACATGATGATATATGCATGAAAAGAAGAAAAAGTTTTCTATATATGGATGGGATACATGTTTGGTTTAAAACTTAAATAGAATTCCTCACTTAAATTTCTGAGATGCTATTTGTTAGGAACAATGGTGATCAAGGCACAATCCCTATTAATTGATATAGGATGGGTTAAAAATAAACATTTTAAAGTGCAAAGTCAGTAAATCCCAATTTGAATCATGCATCATAAAATGAAAGATATCAAAATTTGTATTAAGAAAGCTACAACCTGTTAAATGGTATATCATGCTACTTTTGGAAGGGTATAGACATGAGCGAAACAACAAATTGAATACAAGAGCAAAAATATATCAAAAGGATGTATTTTCCAGAGTTTAAGGAAAAAGGTTTTAGAAAAATTCAAACTAAGCTGTATGGATCAATTTGTATTATAGTTATAATTATTTTTTATTCGTGTTTCACTTATATTTATGTTATATTTCTTTCATTTTTTATTGATATATGTTTGTATGAAATAATTGTATTGTCATATCACAAGCCAACATGTATTTATATGAAGCATGATAGCAATGCTTTTGTTTCATTTTTGAAAGTTTGAGTAGAAATAGTTTTGGAGGAAATGCTCCTTAGTGTACTGCGTTCCTTGCACTAAGCTGTTGGCTAATGTTAAATTAATCAATTTCTTTGTTTCTGTTATAAAAGTATCTTTAGACCTCTTTTGACTATTTGGTTCTTCAGGAAAGGCCTTTGATGTCACAAATGTTGTATCTCTCTAGATAAGGAAAGAAACTTTAGCTGAGACATTATTGAAGCTGTTAGATGACTCATCAAACTATTTTAAATTAGCTGCTTATCAGTCTCTAGGTAGATTTATTTCTACTTTTGCTGTTATTAGTAGAAATGGTTTTATTTGGGAAGATGGAAAGTCGAACAATTTGATTCCCAAAGAAAAAGAAGTAGATAACATTAAGTTAAGTAATAATGTAAATGTTTTAAAATCATCTAAAGTTAACTGTATTAATCATTAAGAAAAAAAAATGCTACATATCAGTCTTTTCATACAGTGTTAAAAAAAGATAAATCATGTATATCTGAAGCTCTCACAGGAAATGAAAGTGTATTTCGAGATGTGACAGTAAAAACTGCCAGCACTTAAAAAGTTCCAATGCTGAAAAGTGCTGTTACTTAAAAAGACCAATCATAAAACTGTCTCCTTTATCTTTACAACAAGAATAATTCTTGATAGTATGGGAGTATGTTTGGATCAATTTGCATTATTATTTTCTTTTATTTCTATTTCACCTATATATTTATGTACAATTTCTTTCATTTATATTGATATACGGAGTATTTTGAACGAAAAAAATTATATGGAACAAGCCAGCATGTATTTATCTGTAGCATGATAGCTACTTTGTTTGAATACAAGAGCAAAATTATTTTTGAAGTCTTGAGTGGAGTGATTGTTTACTAATGTTGCACGGAGAAGCAATACAGGAGTTTTTGACGATATATCTGTAATTTAGTATCTCAATCAAGTGACGAGGATGGCACTTCAGCTTCCACTTCCCTGTTCCACCAATGTGAGGACATGAGACATTGACCTGATTTCATGTGCATCAGCCCCACTACGTCATGAGTCTTTAGGGACATCAAGACTCAAACCCAAGATTCAACAAAAACGATGGCAACAGCGAGTCCATGACGATGACCATTAGGCTACAACTGACAATGTTTAAGAGGAAATGGTTTTAGAGGAGACATTCACTTGTGTACTGTGTTCACTGCATAAAGCTGCTGGCATAGAAAAATAAATATATTTCTTTGTTTCTGCAAGAAAAGTTTCTTGAGTCAACTATAAACTTTAAGAGGGAAAATGTGTATTGCAAAGATTTAATTGTATGATGTTATTATTTATAAAATTTATATGGGAAAAAATATAATCAAATCTCATTCACAAAGATGATATCTTTCAATAAAATTTGTATGAATCATATTACATATATATCACATTAATATTTATATTTGTATGAAATCATTACATTTTTGATGTATTGTAATTTTTAACTTACATTAAGTTAATTTATTCATATAATAAATGTAGTAAACTTGTGAATATCTAAAATTGACTTCAACTATTGTGTAAACTGAAAATTATATATAAAGATGTTCCTAGAAATTCCATGAATTTAAAAGGAAAATTTATGTGAAGCAGTGTGAGAGTATTTCTCTCAAATGAATCAAATTACAAAGGTATTCAAAGATACTAAACAAACTTTTACAAGAAAAGTTAACAATTAAATTGTCATAAATATAAATAGCTTATCAGAATGAACTATTAATGCAGTAATATACAAGATACCTACATTCTAAGTTTTTAAAAAAACTAAACATGTACATTTTTGTACAAAATGAGAAAAGTCATTTATTTAAAATCTGTTGGATCTCTCTCTTTGCAATATTTGTTAATAAAGAAAGTTGAAGTTACCTCATAAACATAATTCACAGAAACATTTGATCATTAACTTTTTACTTATTATTTGATCAAATATACACATAAAACATTCAAAATTATCAAAATTTCACAAAAAATTAAATTTAATGTAACTGTAAAAAATTCTTACTAATTGTATTAATCTTCAGGGGGTTTTTTGCATTTTTTTTTTAAATGTAAGAAATTATTATAAAGTACAAAATTTTGATACATAATGAAGAGTTATAGTGTTAAACTAAGTCTACAAATATCTAGAATATAACAAACCTCAATGAAACTTTGGTCACATTCATGCAAAATCTCCCCAACTTTTTCAATAAGAGAATTAATTTCAATATCAGTTAAATTATTTGCTTTAGAATTTGATGCTCCATTACATACGCTTTCTTCTTTATTTCCTCTTAAAATATCTGCAGCAGTCTACAATACAAGAAATAGAGGTAACAAATTAAAAATACTTATTAAATAACACTACATAAATATATTATTCCAAACAAAAATTATTACTTACATGTAAGCTTTGATTAGACATAGTAGTACAGTCTGTCTTTTTGATTTTTGGTCTAGCACCATTTGCAATAGAAGACACAAATGTTTGAGGAACATCTTCTCCAGTATCATGAATACTAGAGAAAATGCAACTCAGTTTTTGTGGATCTCTACAGTATGAATCAAGGATGATATGTAAGAGTTGATTTAGGAAGTTTAAACAAGAAAGAAATATTTAGAACATATTAAATATTTATGAAATGAAAAAAATAATTCAACCATTACAATATTATTTCCTCTTTTTATCAGTTCACAATAACCAAGATTTTTATATAAAATAATCTAATTTAGAATATTATATATACTTCACAAATTTAATAAGTAATTAACAATCATTAAAATTAAAAAAAACAGGTATGGAAATATAAGCATATGTAATATTGAATAGGGAACAAAATATCCAATTAAATTTTTGTAATAGTATTATTTTGTTAAATAACCATATCAAAAATTAAAATTACATTCAAATTTTATTTCCTAATTTATACATTCACTTTTGTAATAGTCAATAAAAAAATTACTTTTCAGAAAAATTACATTAGTAAGTGAATATTTAAATGATTTTTTTTAAAAAGCAAATAAACAAAACCTGGTAATAATATTTTAAAAAAAAACAACAACCAGGCATTATTTGCTTACTCTAAAGTTAATGATAACAAATTGCGTATATTATATAATTTTTAGCTGAAACAAATTTTAACAGATAAGACTTATGATTTTGTTTTCAAAACTTTATAACAATTTTACATTTTTTTCCTCAGTTGAATTTTAGAAAAGAATAATTTTTTCCAGATATTTTTCTGCAAATTCTGAAATAATTTTTACACTACAGTATGATTAACCTCAGTCAACAAAACTCTTATAACAAAGAGAAAAAATTAGTTTGTATACAACACATTAAAAAGTTCTATGTCTAACCCATATAATTTATCATGAAAAATATAACTTCAATACTCCTTTCATATAAAAATATCAATTTAATTCATTATAACTTAAAAACAGTCTCTCCTTAAATTTGCTTCATTAAGTTTTTGCAAAAATAACTAATGAGCCAGTACAAGTTTTAAGAAAATTCATTTTTTCAATTAGCACAAACTTTAAAATAATAAATTGTCCATGTTACTCTTAAATAATCTTTAGATGAAGAGAAAACCCCAACAAAGAAATAAATTTTATTTAATCATAATTAACCATACATTATTCCATTTATATTTAAGATTAGGAAATATCTCTATTTGAACAAAATTGGAATAAAATCATACACAAACTACCACAAAAAATACATCTCCAAAATTAATAAGTGTTGATCAAATTTCATATTAAGAGAAAAGCAATCTGATGACAATAAATGAAGGAAAAAAATTATATTAAAGAGAAAACCACATAAATACTTGAAAATTTTAAAACAAAAAGTTAACTAAATCACAAATTTTCAAGCAAATACATCTAAATAATTAAGTTCACCATTTATCAAATATAATGATACCTCAGAATCTAAACACCCCAGAATCCAAACAACTTGAAATTCAAACGAAAAATTTAACAAAATTTATTCTAAAAATTCAAATGCTTCTTTTGTAAAGGTACACCTAGGAGAAGTCAGTAAAAATTTGAAAAACAATTATTGTTCATCCATCTACAGATCTATAACAGCAGATGTTCACAGAACATTTTTGGTGGGAATTCCAGGCTGTCAAGTTACAGGGGTAACCCTAGATTAATGGGACAAACTGAAAGGAACATATCTATGATCCCACCGCATTAGACAGCACACATGAGATAATTATACACTTAGTCATTCGTTTGTTCTCAGAAGTTACAGTGAAAGAATTATTGTATGATTTTCATTACAAATATTTCACTTTTATGCCTTTCCATGTCATTTTTAACCAACAATTTAAATAACAACTTAGCACATTTGCTAAAGGTCTTTTTATAAATATATAAGGTTATTTTTATTTGAATATTATTTGTTCATATTTTACCATATATTCTACAATATATTTCCTCTAAAATTCCTCACACATTTTGAAAATTCAAGTTCTTCGTATTTAGGAGAAAATTAATCCAGTTTCCATTATTTTAAAAAAGAAAAATTATCTTATAGTTCTAGAGAAATTCTGTAAGAGATTCCAAGACAAAGTTGTACAGCTTGAACAAAAAAATTTCATTAAGAATATTTAACTTTTATTTCAATGAAAAAGGCAAATTAACAATCATAACTTGCGGCATTCTCTTACTTTTTTATAATTTGAGTTTTAATCAGAGTTGTGTTATGGACAGTTAGTAATGGCCTCATTTTTTCTCCATTATTAAATGAGGACAATACATGATTAAGGGTATCTCACACTACAAACTTCTACACCACAACATAGCGATTTTTGAAGTCTAAAGTAAATTAATAAACAACTCCAATAATTTATGCTATTATTAAGATTCAAAGTAAAAATCTTTCAGTTACTAAGCTGTGACTTTATCACACAAACAAGATGAACATTTTAAGTTCAAGAATACAATCAAGACAAGAGCTAACTCCAATAATAACTCTAATTCTTTAGTAACATTTTATTGACTGGCTGAGTATAAAAATGAATGCAACAGCAAAAGTCAAAATTAATTCAATTTAAACCAAAGTAATTATTCAATATTTTTTACATTCTTAAATAATTTATAAATGCTGTCAGAACCATTATCTAAAGACATTTAAATTCATCAAAATTTTACATTTTCTCAAACAGACAAAAACACTTGAAATAATTTGAATAATAAATGATTTAATGCAACTCGTCAGTGGTTTCTTAATTGTACAAGGTCCAAAGAACATTAAGACAATAAAAACAATCTAAAGGCTCATTCCACATATATTACAGAAATCAACAGTTTCATAACTACATAGAAAACACATTTTAATAATAATAAAAATTAAAAAAATAGATAGCTTTTGAACCTAAAATTAGCACTCTGTTTTATTTTACATTTACATAAGTATTTGTAATGAATGGCTACATTTTAATAAATACTTTTTACAAATTTAATTCCTCTTTTAATCATTTAGATCATCAGCTAGATTATTTAATATTATACATATTTCCACTCAAAGCATGACATCATTATCATAAATTAGGATACAGATAATAATGGCCTAAAGAATGCATACAACATATCTAGGGGAATAACACAGCATTTCAATGAATGTAAATTAAATATATTTGCTAGTAACTCTTTTCAGAACAACAGATTAAGATGTTCATATAAATTTTTGAATGCAGATAATTAACATGTATTAAAAAAAATTTGATTATGTAAGTTCTACTTTATTTCATTCAATGAATAGACATTGAAAGCTTTAAAAATAATCAAAAAGAACAATCTTAAAGGGTTTAAAAATGATTTTAAAAAAATCCTGAAAAAGTCAAAGGCCTAAGAAATATGCAAAGATTTAATTTGGGGGCTACAATTAAGAATTTAAGTAAAAATTTAATAGTGTTAGTTAATAAATGACAAACCATGAAGATCTAGATACTGTCAGTAATAATAAAAAAATGCGATATAAATTTTACTTGGCAATTTATTTGACAATTTTTTCAAACATGCAGTAACAATTTCATAAGAAAATTAATAAAGCATAAAAATTAACAGAAAAATAATTATGCTATATTCCTGCTTATAATCAATTTAAAAAAGATACAGTTTCAAGCCAACTTCATTGAAGATATCAAGATCAGTTTCAAATGGAAATAAAAGATTATAATCATGTAGAAAACTAAAACAGGGGGAAAAAATATTAATACCATGATTAACATACTTAGAAAATGTAAAGATATATTGAAATTAGCATACATTGTGCATATTTACTTTTTACATGAAGCAGTTTCCATAAGAATGTCTAAACATCGCTCTCCATACACATTTTCAGATGATCTTCGATTATCACTGACATTGCTGAAATATATAGTAAATGTATGTAATTCAATAGAATAAACATTTTAAATATAAATACATAGATCTAAATAATAAATATTAAAATTAAAAAAAATGCAAATTTTAAAAAAAACTTACATTCTATAATATTTAAAAGTCACTTTAATTAAAAGTAAGTTGTTGGCAATATTTTGACATATAAAGTAATACTAGTAAAGCCTTCATATGCAGAATTAAATTTAAAGTTTAAAAACACAGTTCTCTAGCTATAATTGGAGAACAGTGCATTAAATGACAAATTTAAATACCATACATACTTTAGCTTAATTTTGAATTTTGTAAAGGAACATATATAAGACAAGAATAAGATAATAGAGTGTAGATTATTACACACCATGAATATTTCAATTTAATAACATTTTCATTCTGCACATTAAGATTTATAATTACTTACTTTAAATTTTTCTTTGAGTATAGAGAATCTTTTTCCAGCTTTTTAATATAGATATACAATTTACTTTTTGAAAAATGTAAATATTATTTAGTAACATTCTCTTTTTAATTTCGACTTTAAATTTTCTTAAAAAAAATATACATTTCATATTCTTTATCAAGAAACAACTATCACTTTATGAAATTCATATAAAAATAACATCAACTAAACTTTCATTCAATCATCTAACAATAGTGATCAAATAGATTTTAAAAAAAAATTCACTCTTAAATCTTGTACTACTGCAGCATGAAACATAGCTTAAATGAAGCTCAAAGTATTGCTTTTGAAGGATGTGATTTTTAATACAGTTAAAAATTGGTGCCATATTAAAATAATAAGATACTGTAAAACACCATTAAAGCTTTAAATTAATTAGAAATCAATGATTTAATCACATTTTTGTTTAAGGAGTAATAAAACAATAAAAAACTGAAGATAGAATAAATGGTTCTTGTTATATTACAACCATGTTGAAAAAAGTCAAAATCTACAAAGTACGTAGAATTCTGATAATCTTGTACCAAAGCTTAATGCAACCACACACTTAATCAATATATTTGTTTCAGCAAACAATATTAGGCAACAGATATAGCAACATCTGCCAGTAACAGATATGAGAGTATTTAAGAGATTTTTACATGGATGTCATTTAGAAAGTATAGACTATCTAATGTCAGTATTTAATTTTATGATTTGTGTTTCAACGAAATAAAAGCTTTTATTATTTTACCTTTGTTACCTTATAATTTGCTTAATCTATCATAATAGACTATAGTGGATTTTTTTAGTACCATAAACCTTATGTCACTATTTTCATTAACATTTGGCTTCTAGCAATTCAATATAATTTTAAAAATTTCTTTTGCTTTGAAAAACTCTGAGTAGAAAATATTATACTGTCAAATGTTTAAGAGATTCATTTAAAAATAGGAGACCTACTTCTTAAGCCCCATAAATTCAAAAACTTTCAAACAGAAAAATTTTACAAAATTTGAAACTTAATCTAATTTCAAGATGAGTAATCAGAAATGTGAGGAGAAAAAAGCCCTGATAATGCATAAATTTTACTTTAGAAATTAATTAAGTCAAATAATAATACCATAGGTAACATTAAGTTATTCATAAACACCAAAATTTAGTTCTTTCCTAGACATTAAGGATGATACCAATTTTGCTTGGATGCAATAACTGTTAATGTTTATGAATGTCTTATTTCTTTTAGCCATTGTAAATTAAAAAGAAATTAAAATTTGAATTAAATATGTACAAAACAAGCCTACATATCATAACCTTCTGCTTTGTAAATTGTCATTTTTCCTGTAAAACAGTTATCTATCTTCCAAACAGAAGTGCAACAAAACACAAGTACTAATGATGTGGGGTTTTTTCCCCATCCAAATGTAAATTTCCACTTCATTTGTATTTTAAATATTGTTATAACAATATTTAAATATAAATTTTTACAAATTAAAACCATGTAAATTTATACCCATAAATTAAACAAATTATTATTCTACAGAAGTTAAAATTGTAATGAATTAACATTTTTTTAGTATCCTATTTTCTGTTAAAATATTAAAGACCGATGAAGAATTATGTGATTATCAAAGCTAATAAAAGAAAAGGCAATAATTTCAATCCATTAATCGGTCAATAAATGAATACATATATATATACACACACATACATTCAATTACTAGTTACAAATTTTCACATACAGTAATTTTTGAGTAATAAATATCAGGGCATATAAGCTAGTAAATAATATTTATTATTTTTTAAAACTTAATTTCTAAGTTAACTCAATATTATTTTAATACTATTACAAAATAAAATACAAATTATACAATATAAATAACTTTTATTATTGAATTTAATGCAAATTTATGCATTATTTGAAAAGTGTATAATGAAATGAAACTAAACTTTTGATGAATTAAAAACATATGCAAAAAGCAAAAATAAATCCAAAAATTTTTTACTTACTTAGAGAAAATATTTTTTATACAGCAGAAATTTATAATGCTCCTAAATACTTTTACTAAGAGTGTTTTTGATATACTAACTTTCCGTTTGATATCTTTCAATATTCTGAAATAAATAACTTATAATGTAATGTTCTGAAATCATTTAAATAAAATTGGCACAAATAAAAAATATTCATATGAAGAAAACGTGATTTTAAACTAATATAATTCATAAATAAGATCTAAGTAATCACAACTAAGTAAAAGATTTCAAATGAATAATAACACATTAAAGATGTTATGAACATCAAATACAATATAAAACTAATAAACAATATAAAAAAAATTCAGTCAATTCCTACTTAGGTTAACAAAGAAATTTTTTATTTAAGTTACTTTTTATTAAATAATTACAATTAATATAAATATGTACATGCATATGACAGAATCACAATATTAAGTAGCAAAAGAAATTTTTTTCCAGCGATCTACATACTTCGTCACTGATGGTATTTATTTCTACATTTATATCCTGCTAAATATCTTATATGAGAGAAATTTTTTTCTCCCATATAAAACCAAAATTATTTAAAAATCAAATGAAAAAATTTTATGCTTCGAAGAGATTCGATCCGAAGACATGAAGATTCTACGCCAACACTCTACCAACTTTGCCATTGCAAGACAAATGACATAGTAGAAGCATTGGCTTATATCTTAATTAATCTGGTAAATTAGATGCCTGGAATGCAAGTTCAGCCCAACCACTCTAGGCAACAGGAATTATTTGGTGGTATTTTTCCAAATGTGGCTATCTTAGTCCGCTTCATGGACTTTTAACGTTTAGCAAAAAAAAAAAAAAAAATCACCAAGTTTGGCAATTTTTGAAATCACACCAAGTAGTTGGGCTAAACTGCATTTTCACCAATAAAATTTAATTATAATAATAATATTTGAAAAAACTGTATTAACATCAAATGTCATCCACTACAAGTTTAAAAAAATGTATTTGAACTTGAGTAGATGAATAAAAAGGATTTTATTGACAATAGAAAATTTGAACATGATGTATAAATTTATATACGGAGAGTGTGAACTAATAGTAGGAATTTAATAAATAAATAAAAAATAAAAAGCATTTTTTATTAAAAAAAACATCTTCAACACAAAACATTAGTAAAAATTACAATTTTCCCTTCCAACATATTTAACTTTAATTGTACTACACAAAAAACGCACATAACTAAAAACCCAGTCGCTAATAATAAAATTTCTTGATTTTTCCAAATTGATACTTTCACAAAAAATAAAAGTTAAGTTTTATAAACATAATTTTATTACAAAATGGATTATTTAAATTATCATTCAAAAATGTGTCAAAATAATTTCATAAACAAGCAAAAGTATCTTTTTATATATAAAGCAATGCATCACAATTTCTTTTAAAAATATGTATGTTACCATGATAGTCTAAAATCTGAAGAATGTTGACTTTCTCCAGTGAATGTCAACTCATACTAAATAAATTGGTGAAAAACTGAAATATTTGCTAAATATTCTTATTTCTCGCTTACACTGACTATGTCAACATTCAACATGCACTGATGGTGAATGTTGTATATAAATACTTTTGTTACATTTTAACTCATACTTCATTATTAAAACAAATGATATATGTCAAAATAAGAGAAAACTTCATTAATAGCACATGTGATTAAACTGTTGAACTTAAAAGGGACAGCACATTCTATATGAAGAATAAAAACCATAATAAATTTACTTAATTATGTGAATGATGTTATATACAATCTTATTTATTGTAATATCTTAAACTGTTATGACACTCTGAATTGTACAAGAGTCTCTGATTTTGTAACTATATTTAGTCATGGGACACTTCTTTTCGCAACGAAAGCATGCATTGTTTGCCTTCAACTTCTCAAATTAACTGCAGTTGCTTCTCTCAGCAACATTTTGTGAGAAGAAATCTCATATATAAAAAGTTAATTTTCGTTACAAATTATGAACTGATTACATATATAAAGGTGCTTGAGGGTACCATTTTTATTTCCTAATTTATAAAAGTCAGAGTCTTCTACTACAACAACCACTCCTGATACATTTCAGGCATCTATATGACTGGTTGACATCAGGGACTTGTATTCACAGGGTATTAATGATTTTTTTTTTTTTTTTTTTTGAGGTTTGTAATATTTTCATTGCTTGTAGGAGAAGATTCTCTTTCACAAACACTTTTTTTTTACAGAAATAAACCTCTGTTGTTCATTCAGGGCTTGTTATGGAGATATGGTAGGAAGCAGTTCCTCTCCAATATTTTCCTATGGAATATGATTTTAGGTATGACCAGTGATCAAATTTTCTTATAAGTACTAACAACTTCTTCAATAAGTTCTTCAGTTTTAATATTTGTGATCTGCTTGCCAAGCAAAGATGACAATGTTATGTCTCTTTTTGGTTTAATGCTAAATATGATTTCATTAGGACTTTGGTGCATTTCTACAATGTACGTAGTGTTCTCGGCAAATTCTACAAAAAGGCAAACCATCTTACCATTTATTTGCATCATTATCAATTATGCACGCAGTTACCATATTCTGCATATCCTGGTTAGCTCTTTCAACTGAGCCAGGAATTCGATTATGATGAGGCTTTCCATGAACTATCTTAACATCTTTCCACACAGTTCAGACATGACTAGATTACTGAATTATTTACCATTATCTGAATGCAATATAGATGAGGCACCAAATATTAAAACTGATATGCTACTTTTTCAGCTGTCTTAGTTTTCAAAAGTCGTAGTAAGACAAACTTTGATAAATCATCTTAATACACCATTATGAACTTATATTCTGTGTGATTTCAGGTCTATCAGATCAACTTAACATCTTGAGTTTAACTCCAAACTGACTATTAGTTTCACAACAATACCTTTTTTAGATGCACTATGTTTCATTTGACATAATTTACATAAATTTAAATACATTACAGCTTTCTATGCGAAATTTATGTATTTAGCTAGTAATTCTTCAAGTATAAATGTTTTTCCTTCATGGTCTATTCTGATGAGAATTTTCAATAGTATAATGAGCAATTCATTGTTGGTAACATAATACCATATATTTGTTTCTCTTGATTTTGAGGATACAATTAACTTTTTAAAATATTTTGAAAATCTGTACCCAAAGGTGTGCTGCACTTAGATTTAACAGAAATCATTTCATAATGCTTTTCTTGAGAAAAATATAGAAAATGTCTTTTTGTTTACTAGCAATTAATGCATGTAACTTTAAAAAAAAAGATTATGGTTGACTTCAGTATCCATTCCATAAAAAATGAGTTATTGCATTAAAAAATAAAATTTAAGAAAACTTTGTATGCACCAGCAAATCTTGCATAAGACTGACAAACAGCAGTGTTCCAGAGTATAACAAATAGATGCCCTGTGACTTCAATCATGGTTGAACAAAGAAATTGGCAACAAAAACTATTCGCTTCCCATTTTGGCCTCTACTGCAGCATATCTGTGCTAGTTGGCATAAAATGGAGATGCCTGAATGTATAAGAATATAACCAAATATTCCGATTTTGCAAAGACATATCTGGTATGTGTTGACATTCTCCAATTTTGGGCTTTCATGGTAACAAATATATAAATGCATTTTCAGATTCATCTATAAATAAATATATAGATCAAAAATGGAGAAAAATATTTTCCAATAAAAGTTTTTTCTATGATAACTTAACTCAACTTTAGAACAACAAATGTTTACAATTCATAATTTTTACATATAAGCTGTGGTTTCTACAGTATGCTTTAAAATATATTCAACATATAACTATTATAAGCTTTAAAAAAGCAGAATAAAAAATTGGAACCAAAGCAATCATTATTCATAAAACCCACTCTTACTTTTCATCTTCTTTCATTTGAATTCGCCTTAAAACTTCTCTTTCAATTGCAGGTATTGAAAATTCATAAAAAGTAGCTATCCTGAAAACATTCAAAAATAAAATTCATTTTCAAATTGAAAAACTGATAAAGGGGGTGGAATGATAATTCCTGAATATTTGCACCCCCTACTAATTCATTAATAACTTTGTGACTTGACAAAAAAAAGTGTTTGGTTATCTTAACAACTTATATTGCTGTTTATTTCATTAATAAATGAAGAGAAGTGTATAGAAAATAGAACAGTTTAAGAGAAAAAACAAAAATACATAAGGAAAACATTTATGTTCATCCAACTGACGAATACTGTTTAAATGGCTATCAAAAATATTCTATTTCTTTTGTTTGCTGGGTCTTCAACCAACAAACACAGTGAATAGTTGGAATATAATGATTATGCAACAACCCCTGATTACTTCTTGGTTTTTTTTAAATCTGAATGAACCTTGAAATAATTCTATTAAGTCTACACATACTACTTCCATGGTTAATAAAATTATGTGTGATTATTTTCTCAAAGCTCATGACTTCCGTCAGCTCATGGCAGCTAGTTACCTGGCTCAGAAAACATTTTTTAAATTTTCTATTAATCCTAATGCTTCCAGGAAAAAGGTGTATAGTAATCTTATGAGTAAGTTGATTACAGTAGCATGTATACTCCATAAACTACACTCTATTGTAACATTTTTATAATATATTATTTCTATTTGTATTTTATAATATATTATTTCTATTGTACTAAATTTAATGGATGAGTAAACAGGGGCATTCAGAAGTCATGGCCGTAATGAAAACACCATTTCTGAATAAATTTGTTCACTCCTTTTGATGAGAGGGGGAAATAACAGAAAGGATTACATGGTTAAAATGAAGAATGCCAGAAATATAGCTCTGCAAATTGGCCAACAATAGAACAGAGAATGTTACCTTGCTTCGAATTTAAAGGGAGGGGTTTCTTTAGATCATGTGATAATTACATGGTATTGGATGAAGGATTTCTGCTGATGACAAAGAACCTAGTAGTAATTATCACTACAGCTCTGCGGCCATGGGAAAGTTGATTTAGCAGATTTTACAAGAGCATGATCACAAAATTAAGGGATAATTTAGAATTGTATCAGAAAATAAGAAATAAACTCTTTACTGTGAATTAAAGAATGAGAAAAATTAAGAAATAAAATTATTTTTTCAGTGAAATTATATATATATATATATATTCCATGAATTTCTATTATCTTAAGTTTTAAAAAATGATGAAAAACTTTTACCTTAAAGCTGCTCCATTTTGATAGAAATTTTGACAAGCTTCAGGAAAAACTTCTAAAAATGCATGAAGAGTAGCACTTACATCAGTTATGTAATTTACAACATCATAAAATGATGAGAGAGAACATTCCAATTTTATATTTACACCTTTCACTTGAAATACAGATGAGCTGCCATGTATTTCTTGTAAATTTTTAGACAATTGTTTTTCAATGGTATCGAAAGCCTGAAATATTAAGCATTTCCTTCACAAAATACAAAAACTCATAAAATAAATTAAAAAGAATTATTTAAATATTATAATTAATACAATTCATTACTTATATTCATCCCTTTTTAAATATGTGCAAAAATGTATCCATTCTTTATATACATTTTAATAGGGAAATAGTCACATTAAAAATTTAATGTTGTGCATAATTTATTTACATGTCCTTAAATTGCATTAAAAAATGTTCAGTAATATGTATTAATTTACTGCACAACAAGATAGATAGCAAAAAGCTAATTTTAAAAATCAGATAAGATTAACTGTATTTAATACATTCATATAATAATGCATGCAAAATTTCATTCTGAAAAGATACTGAATAAATTTCTGATACTCATCAACAAAACACTAAATTTACTAATGATTTTTATATTTTCATTAAATATTTCAGGTGAAAGGATTTTAATGATGACGAGTTTCATTGAGTCAATAAAATGTTTTTAAGTATCCAAACTTCTTCATAAAGATTTTTTGAAGACAATTTTTAATGTCTAAAACAAAAAAAATTATCACAGGGAAACTTATTTAGAAGAAAGAAATATTTTGCAACCGAGTAAACACATAATATCCGAGTTTAAACCTTAAAATATATCGAATGTTGCCCTAAGCAATTTCAAAATTTTAATTAAAAGTATCCTGAATAATATAAAGTTACATTAAAAGGGGAGGGGCTTCTTTTATAATGATATTCTACATTATATATAATGCCAATCTAAAGAGGATATCAGTTTCAGAAAGTGGTTTTTAAAAAAGTATTTTTAGTTTTTTACTGTTCTTATTCAACAAGATGATTTAGATATTTCATTGCTTAATATTTTTGATCCTTTTGAAAATATTATTACCAAATTATGAATATGTCCACATACTTATAACCAATTCTTACAATAATCTCATTCTATAACCAAAGTACTGTTTGCTGTAAAATAATTTGCATTTATACAATATCTTACTGCCATGAAATTGAATGTTTTCTAAAATTTTTAAAAAGCCTAATGAATGAAGCCATTCAAAATATAAATTTCTCACTGATTTCCAGTTACAATTCTTTTACATTTGTTTAAATGATATAAAAGAATCTTGGTATGATTGATCATATTTCCCACTCCCATACTTATTATTTTGAAAATAAAGATTTGGTTGAGTTTTAAATCAATGCTATTGTGACAAATGAAAAAATATATATGCATATGGACGAGTTAGACAATAAAGTTTACTATGTAACTGCAGACCAAATATTCTCCTGGTTTTAGAGAAGACTGCATAGGTTTCTGTACATTCTATAATAGAAGTGGTTAAATTTCCCAGTATTATTAATTAAAAAAAAATTTCATCTTGAAATGAATGTCCAGAAAAAGTTTAGATCTGAAAATGTGTTCCACTTTTGGATGCAATGTAATATGTGGCACAAATTTGTTACCTGACATTAAAATGCATCGCTTTCCTTAAAAGTCTTTCTAGAAGGCAACAGTGAGAGGCTGAAATATAGAGAAAAATGGAAAGCAACTACTCATTCAAGGATTTGTAACAAGCTTTCCATTGCAGGTTAATTTTAAATGAATATTATGTTTTGTAGATATGGACCATATATATATATAAGTGATTTAAAAAACTTAGAGCTTAATTGCCATTTATGGTAATTTTGGCCACAATTTGCCGATGTTTTTTACATCAATTTAGAAGATTTTTTTTTTGTTTGATGTAATTAAATATAACTTATTTTGTATTGTATTATATTAATATTTGTTCCATGGATTCATTTGACACTTGTGTAGTCTCAGTAGCATATGAATTAAAATTATACCTTCATTTAGAAGCAATTACTTTGTGATTTTGTATGCATTTTGTACATGTTATGATACATAAATGTAATACTCCTATGTCATGCTTTTTATTATTGAGATGATTTAATGACTGAAATGATACAATTTTAACCAAGGATGTACTTTAAAAGCTTTTTTGTGTGTCTAAGGTGGATATAATAATTTACACTAATTTTGTATTTATATCAACTACAATTATTATCGATTTTTAAAACAAAGTACAGTTTATTGTATATGCTATATTTTAGATTATAAAAAACTATTAGAAATGAAATATTAATTGCTTTAAATTTTCATAATGCCCCGAAATCTTGTATTTTAATTGCTTTTCAGGAAAAACCTTCTAATGATACAGAACATGCTGATTATTTTCCATTAAAATTTAATCCTATTGTAAACCAAAACACCTCAAGCCCCATAAATTGATATGATAGTCAGATGAAATAATGGAAAGTGCATAATTCTCCTTTATTAGAATTGTTGCAAGTTCATATTTTATTAGAATTGTGAAGATATCAGAATAGTTACATATATCCACATATTAATTCTAATTAACTTAATCCATGCTTATTTGTAAAATAATATCAATTAATTTTTTTCAATATACTCTAAATTTAAATTGCTTTATGATTACTTAATAATTGTTAGTTTATGAATATTGTTTTTAAAAGTTATAGAGTTCCTTCATTAATTAATATTAACCCCCTTTTTTTTTGTAAGAAAATGAAGATTTTAGAAATGTAGGACAAAGTCTAGACAGTTTGAAAGTTTAATTCAAAATAAATTGGCTGTCAAGCTAATTACATCTTGTCTGACAGTAAAAAAATTGAGACTAGAATGAAAATTTTTTAGTATAAGTTAAAAATGAAGGAAAAAAAAAACACCCTCAAAGAATGAAATTTTAAATAAATTATGAAGGCTTTCAAATTCAACAATAAGCTGCTCGATATATTATTTTTTACTGGATTGTTAAAGTTGGATTTGGATGATTGGAAGCCTGTCATTAAAACTATTTGGGAGATTCAGATCAAATGTTGTTAACCTTAATGAATTGAAAGTTTATAAGGATTCTGAAAATTGCATGGCCCATAAAATAATGCAATATCAAAACTGCTCAGAAAACATGTTCTGGTGATGACATAGTTCTTGTCTTAAGCAATACATCAAAAGGCAGCTTAATAAAGTAATGATTGACAATGGGCTTTAGCAAAAGTGGCTTCATCACTTATGATTTTCAGCCAACTACAATTTATACTTTATCAGGACTTCTTGAATAAAAGAATTTAACTCTTGAAGAGGAAAAACAATTAATTTGAATATCCAAACTTCATTACGAATTCATTAGTATATACTTTTTGTTTTAACTAGTTTCTGATTTATTCCACCTATATTTTATAAACTTAAATTTTTGAAGGAAATATTGGTCTTTGTGTATTAATTATCAATTCTGGGTAGCTTTGCTCCAGAAGGTACTTAAAGAAATAGAGGTAATTAGTTTTTATTTGCTTTTAAACTAATTTAATTCCTTTTGTATTAATTAAAATACTTTCTGTTTTGAATTGTTGAAAATTTTATGTTTATCAATTATTTCAAAGAGTCACAGCTCCTCCAATTCAATATTTCAATTTTAGTAAAATATTATTCTTAGATTAGTTGCTGTGTGCTTTGTGGATTAATTCTGTAGTAAATAAATGTAATTTTTCAATTTTATTAACTTTGATCCAATTTCAATGAATTTAGAAAAATTCTAAAAGCATTGGTTAAATAATACTATACATATAATTTTCACATATTACATAACAACAAGATTAATAATTTGACTAATACCTCAAATCTACTGCAATGCTTTAGATTTTTGATCAAATCTATATATATATATAAGCGAAATACCACTGACTGACTCATCACGATATCTCTAAGACTATACAACCGATTGACTTGAAATTTGGTACAGTTACTCATTTTGCAATGTAGACGCTCATTAAGAACGGATTTTATGGAATTCTTAACCAAAATGTAGTTATCATCGGTTAATCTTTTCTTACCCATCGGTTATATCATTTTGGCGACTTTATCGCCAAAAATTACATGACCAACGCCAAACGGAATATATTTTTTTAAATGTATACTATGTATCGCTACCAATTAAGTTTACTTGCAAGATTTGCGCGTGCGAAATGGAAAAATACCAAATAATTTAATATTGAAGCGCTGATGGATGATTGGCAAGATTTTGGAGAAGAGGCTCTTTTTTGCAAAATATCACCAAATATCTTCCACCGCCAATTAGAAGCATTTCAATGACCTTGCATTGTGAATTTTAAAAAGCTATACTATGGTAACCCCAGCTGATTTCGCTCGCCAGCTGATTTCGGTTTTGCTGAGCAAACGATAATTTTTATTGTTGTGGAACCTAGACGTAAGTTTTAAATTTATGAGAAAAGTATTTTATTATTAATAATGATTGATAAACTACATTTGTAAATCTAAATGCAATCTAACCAAGTTATTGAAGTTGGCTTTTAACAAATGAATAATAACGGTATGTTATTCATGTCATTAATAAAAAAAATAAGTAGCTATCAAAATATATATTTTGATGTATGCATTAATTGTAACCTAATGTAAATATCATGCAAAAGTTTTGTTTCTGTATTTTGGTAATTTTTAGTTTTTGTTTTCTAGAAAATAAACATTTTTCATTTTTTAAAATGGCTGGATATTTTATTGTTTTCAGAATACAGAATTATTTTTAATGCTATGATTTTTAAGAGCTATTCTGTCTATTCAATTGCAGTTCCAGATATGCTGCTACCGTAAGAGTTATCCTTTTGCAAAAAGGATCACGTAATACGGGTGACTTTTTGCTAAAATTTTTTATTATACTTCATTTTTTTGTTAGTATTTTTTGTTGAATTTTAAAATAATTTGATTTAAAAAAGTTAATTTCGGTTATATTTTTTAACTTGAAAAGTATTTCATCGTAGGTTAATAAAAATTGATTTTTCATATTTACTTTTCAGTTATAGTTCTTAATAATGGATGTTGAATATATTTGGATCGATGGAATACCTACTCCTTTCAAAGTTTTTAAAATTCTTGGTGACGGAGCATGTTTATTTTCGTCTCTGTCTTTGCTGATGTTCAGTGACATATCGATGGCGTATAAAATGAGAAATATTATTGTTTCTCACGTGTTTGACAACTGGGATCGGTTTAAATGCTACACTCAAATGCTATCTGGCGCCCCTTATAATACTAACGATTTATATGTTACCGAAATGTGTAAACCAAACACGTATGGATCTATTTGCTAAATTATGGCGGCGGCAGAGCTATTTCCCTATCAGTTCGAAGTTTATCAGGGTGGCTGCCATTTAGCTTCTGTTGGGGAAACAATTCAGGGGGGAAAAATATTACGTTTTACTGGAAACTGTAATAGTTGTCATTTTGATGTTTTATTTAAATAGTTGGATTAAGAAATAGAAGTAAAGTTAATCCTGGTTATGATAATGTGAAACAAAATGAAGAAAATGTGTCATCTTTAGTGTTTCAGCCTCAAGAAAATGTGTCTGTGTTAGTTTCAAAGACTCAATCAATATCTAACATTGATTTTTCAAGTTCAAGTGAATCAATTATTAATGATGTAATATCTCTTCAACTAAATAAAGGTAAAAGAAATGAAGAAAAAGATTCACAAATTCAATTAGATATAAACAAGTAAGACCAGCTGCTACAAAATATATTCAAAGTCATCCTGAAGAACATAGAGAAGCTGCTTCAAAATATACTAAAAGCCATCCTGAAGTACATACAGCGTAAGAAAATACTTTTCTAATACCCCCCACGTGAATCAGGCAGCTGTAATTAAATACAATGATAAAAGATCAAAAGTTAATTTAGCGCCATGGACTTCCAAAAATTTGTCTGGTTTTAAATATGAAATATATATTGACTATTCAAATGATAAAATTGTCAGTATCGGAAAACGTTTGCCCTGTTCGAGGTGCCGTGCTTTAAAAGGATAGAAGAACCTCCAGGAATGTGCTGGAGTGGTGGTCAAGTCCTGCTTCCTGTTATTAGATCCTTCCCTGAACCTTTGAATAGTCTTCTTAGCCATAAAGATCAGCTTTAAGAACATTTTCTTTCTACAATTCGCAAGTATAATGGATGTTTTAAGATGACGTCATTCGGAGCAAAAGAATTGAAGGAAGGAAATTTTATGCCAACATTTAAAGTCCAGGGCCAGGTATACCACAGGATAGGTAGCCTATTGGCTGAGCCTCCTCAACAACCTTCTTTTCTTCAGTTTTACTTTCTCTGTGATGATGAATGTGAAAGAAACATTCATTGTGGTATTTTCCCAGGTGTTAAGGCAGAATTAGCCAATTACAAAAGGAGCTACATGAACATAACAGGTATATTCACGATTTCAAAGCTGCTGTTGATTCAGTTCACCAAAAGGAGTTAAAGGTTATAATTAATGCCGATAAAAAACCATCTAGAGAACACAAAGGTCATTTCAATGCTTCAATTTTCTTGATATTTTATGTATAGGTTCCAAAATATAATATTATCGTCTGCCCAGCGAAGCGGGCGGGTATCAGCTAGTACTATTATATATTTGTTATTTTGTTCTTTTTAAATTTTGTCCAAAATAGTACTAAATTTTTCATGGGTTTTTTTTTTTTATTATTATTATTATGCTTATTTAATTGATTTTATAAAATCAGAAGATGCATTTGAATTGTTGACTAATTCATGTATGTCAATTAATCAAAAATATCTTGAACAAGAGTACCTCAAATGCATAAAATTTTAAAATTTTTTAGTAAAATGTTATTATTGGGTGTAATCAATTAAGCACTATATTTTATAGCTTATGTCAAGTTGGAACTAATTATTCAAATGTAAATGGTTCTGTATAGATCAAAATAATATATGATTAAGAAATACATTTCAATTACTGTGTAACACATGTATATTATTCAAAGTACCGTAATAAACATATTAATATTTTTAATTTTTATTTTGCCTATTATATTTAATGAGTTTTTTGGTAAAACATTGTTACTAAATGTGTATGCTATATTTGGTTGGCAAGTGTATGTGTGTGTTTTTGTCAGTAAAATTATAGCTGCATAAATGTTTGTATTTATTACTTTGTATTTTTTTTTAATGTTTAGTGCTGTGAGGTATAGATTTAATATTCAGTATACAATCAGCCACAACATCAAGACCTTGGAACTATGGGAAAATGTCTTTTGGGCAGATGTATAAAATACAAGCAATATGATTACATCTCGTATTTTTGTGACAAATGACAATGATATCTTTACACAACATTTTACTCTATGGATTTAATCTATGGTTAATCAATACTCTATGGTTAATCGAAATTCCAAAATACTCTACAAATATTATGTTTATCAAAATTTTACATCAAAAATATAAATGCAGAAAATCAATGCATATAATAACACATCGATCAATAACTCCCGAGTCTAACATTGAAAACAACATTTTTTTTGCAAATTTTTTTTTTATTCATCAACATAACACCTTTTGTTAATCACCTTTTAGGGTGATACAATCGTTCCAACGCTTTTCCAAATCTTTTTTTTTTCTTTTTTTCCCGCAAGAAATCTTTTTTGTTGCGAGTAAATAGCGATAAACAGCTTTCTGAATCATCGACTCGTTGCTGTTTTTGTTCCATCGAAAGCAATCGTGGCACCCACTTGGAAAAAACCTTTTTCAGTAAATACACTTCCATATGATATCTGTGTCATCTCAGCAATCTCACGGAGCTTCACTTTACGATCTTTCATTATAATTTTTGTCACTTCACTCACATTTTCCGGTGAGGAAAATGTGAGTGAAGTGACTTCGGGCTTCCACAGGTCTACCCGAGCGTTCCGCGTCATTTGTGTCGGTACGACCACGTTTAAACTCGGCAAACCACCGACAAATCGTTGCTTTTGATGGACGAGAGTCCGGGTAACATTTTTCAATCCATTGTTTCGCTTGCACGGTGATTTTACCCATTAAAAAACAATGTTTTATCAGAACACGAAACTCGGTTTTTTCCATTTTTTAAACAAACTACAAAACGACTTTACTCCAACCTCGATAACTCAGCTGTTTCTGGTCCGATCGACTTAAAATTTTGACACGTTTCAAGCAAAGGTTAGTACTCTAGAAAGATCTGGTTACTGGTTTACTACGAGCGCCATCTCTGGGTTAGTCTCGGGAGTTATTGATTGATGTGTTATTGTATTTCTATTTAGAAAAATTGCATTTAGATTTATTCAAAAATATTCATTCAAAGTAAACATTCCAGCTGTAATTTACTTCAAATTTTAAATTACTCGATATTTTATAAGATTTTTTGGCATACTTAAATTACATTTCTATACTTCAAATACTTTTTTGAAAGTACAAGTTTTTTTTTACACATTTCTTTGTTATTCTCATTTCAATGTGTGGAACAGAAGTCAAATAGGACCATAGTAAACAAAGCAAGGGATATTGATTGAAGTATTAATTATGAATATTTTTTAATGAAACTTCAAACTGTGTTCTTGTTAACCATAATTCTAAAAAATTGCAGTAACTGAAAAGTTCATCCATCTCGTTTTGAAAGAACATTTTACTTTTTATATTTATAACATTGACTTCTTAAGACTTTTTATTTAACCAACAAAATTTATATAAATATTTGTATACAGTAAGGGGGTACCTTTCCTTTTATTTCCCTCACTGAATCTAGTAAGCAATAAAGATTAAAATGATGAGTTTCTAGAACGAACATACTAGTGCTTCTTTGTATATACAATTACCAATCCAATAATATTTACAAATTTAACCAAAATTTAATAAAAGCAGATTAACATATAATTAGAATATACAGTAATTACAAAAACTTCATAAAACTAAAATTTCCTGAATTATTTATATATACATAACTCATACTAATTTAAAACTTGGAAAACAGATTATAAATTCATTTAACTAGTTAATACATTCTTTTTCTTAAAAGAAAAGTAATAGCCTGTAATAAAATATTAATATTTTGAGCATGGGCCAAAAGCTATATCTATCTTCAAAAAATAGTTAAAAGTGAGCAATTCCTTTATTATAATTAATATAATTTTTTAATTAACATATTTTTTTTCTATTTTAAAGCTACAAAGATATAATAACATTCAAACAACTTCTAAATACATTACAAGAAATTAATCCCAAAAATCATCATAAACAAAACAATATAAATACATTAATATTAAATAAAATAGCATGTAAGTAAAATGTTAATATTTTGAACCAGGGCGAAAAGCCATCAATCTTCAAAAAAACTATTAAAAGTAAGGAATTAGAAGAATGATACAAAAATCCAATATCCTGCATTGAAGCATATAAAATTAAAATACTCTAGCTAAAAAAAAAAAAAAAATATCTCGCCAAAACTAAGGATGAGCATTCAATTATGCCCTCTTAAGGAAAGAGGCCATAATTGAAAGCCAAAGATTTACTAAGAATTTTGACAAAAATTCAGGAGTAACAAATGTTCAAAACTTATGAGTATATTTTATAAATTAAATTTTAAAAACTTCAACAACTTGCATTAATAGAGTAAAAAATTTATTAGAATTTTCATGACCCTCCACAGATCAACATGATACCAGAAGACTATTAGGTCTATGTCTTCTGGTTTTTATTCATTGTACATTTAAAAAGTGGATCTCTTCCATATAATGCCATTTACTTTTCTAAAGTAATGAAAATTTAAAAATTTTACTGAAGATTGTAAAATGATAAAAAATAAAGTAGAGAAAAGAAATATTTCTTATCAAAATTAAATAATGAGTATAAAACATAAAATTCATTAAAAATACATAATTATTCAAAAATTTTGAAGAGATCACAGTTTAATAATTATAAACAAACCAAAATTTTTACAATTCATAATTTACATACCTCTAGAACTATTTGTGCAGTACTATTCAAATCTTCAAAATAAGCTGGTTGTGTAACAAAAGTATTTTGAATCATCTTTGAAACTATTTGCAAATTCTGCAACCCATATAAAACACACAAATCCATCATTTTTGGCACATCAAATATAAAATTTTCATAAATAATACTTCCAAAAGCTCCAGGAGTTATGTGATGAATCTAAAAATTTGTTTAAGTAAAAATTAAGTATTTATTCCAAAATATTTCCAAAATACATTTCATTTCAAATCATAATTATTTTTGCAATATGTTTTTAAAATATTCTTGATTAAAAGTAAACTTATACTATATAACTGAATGAATTTCAATAACATGAAACTGGAACCTGTCTTAAACATGAGCAATATTAAAAATATTCTTGATGAAATTTTTAATTATTTTAAGATAATATATTTCTGTAATATAATAAAAAAAATCACAAACTAGTGAGTGTAAGTGAAAGTTATTGGCACAAGAGCCAAATGTGGCTAAGCAGCACCAAACTAGAAGTAACTGCGGTCTAAATGTGTGAAACAATTTAAAAAAAAAAAAAAAAAAAAGGTTGACAAGAAGGAGGGTTGAAAATAGACAAGGATCACTAAAGTAAAAAAAAGGGTGCATCACCTATGTTTACCAAAGATTGTAAACCCCATGGAAAAAAAAAGATCACTAGGGTGCCTTGGGGTCATGATGCCCATACTTGCCGAAAGAAGACAAGTTCCTTAGATCCCCTGATATAATCCCCAAGGGCAGAGCACCTGACTATACCCCCAGACACTGGGTACCCATTTTAGTTGCCTCTTATGACATGCACAAGCTACAGTGGTACTATTCTGTCATATCCTATCACCACATGGGTCAATCACAAGCTAATACACTCAATATATCAATAATTTATTATTAATAAATTGTGAAAATAACATTAAAAAAATCTGAAAGCTATAAAAATTCTTTTCTCTTTTATACAATAGGGCTCAAAAGTTTTTTGACAAAACTAATTTTAACTATAACAAGTTCCACTGATCAGTCAAACTACTTTTGCTCATCATATAATTAATGCCACAAAAATTGTTAAAGACAACATAGAAGTAAAATTTTTATTCTTGTTCTACTAGTACTTAAGAAACAAAATAGAAATACATAGTAATCAAAAGTTTTTCAAAGAAGAAATTTTTTTACTATATATATATAGTAATAATTTAGTAAATTATTACTATATATATATAGTAATAATTTAGTAAATTATTGTTTCAATTATTACTAATATTTGCAGAAAAACCTTTTATTTTTAAACCTGCATCTCATTTCTCAGACAAGGAGCTTGTTAATCCTAGTAACATGTTTATTCTATCTGAAGGTACAGATTCTCATGCACAGTTTAATACATGATACAAAATCAATGAGAACTTTGCAATTGAATTACTTTACGGCTTTTTCAAATTCTTTCCACAAATTCTCTATCAGATTTAAATCTAGAAATCAACCCTGCCATTTTAAGACTCAAACTTTTTTGCAATGTAAGAATTCTTGAACAAGAATCAAATTGTATTTTCCATCACCATCGTGCTAGAAAATCCTGTTTTTTGATATATTCATTATAGTAAAAGTTCCAAATGTTTTTTCAGTACTATAGGTTTTTCTAGTATATCTTTGTGCAAAAATCCATCCATGGTTCCATTTATCTGACGTAATAGTATAATAGAGAATAAACATTCCAACGCCATAACATGCCCCTCTGTCATGTATAAAGGTACAAATAAAATATCATGCATTGCATCTCTCATTTTTCAGACAATGTATGAATCTAATATTATTAGATGAGAATTAATTATTCTAAATTTCATTACTGATGATTGAAAAGTTATTTACTGAATTTCTTTTTTGTCCATTTCAAAGGAGTTTTAACAAGCTAAATTCTGGCCTTTCTACTTTTGTTGACCTTTTTTTTTTTGCTGATATGACAACTAAGCAATCCAACATCTCTCAAACAACACTGCACACAAAATGAACACATAATTTTTTTTCATCTCGGTTAATTTCATTATGTATTCAAGTTGCTGTTTTTACAAAAGTCCATAACTAAAGTCCTTTTATTCATACATCAATTCAAAGTTTTATAGGTTGATAATATCTTGACTAGAAACATTACTTTGTAGCTCAATATTAAATTTCCAAACATTTGCTATTTGATGAAATAATCCTAATCTTGAAGCAACTTTATTTTGAGAGACACCATTTTTCAAATAATTAATATGATTTAAATGCCAATGGAATATTCTTAACATTTCCTGATCATCATCTGAACACCAAATAATAAGTATTTCAAAAAATAAGAATTAAACTTCTTTCTTGCAAAATAGTTTTGCCAAACTACATTTGAACAGTTCACACTTGAAATATTCAAAATAATTAGAAAATCTACAGATTTTTCATAACAAACCAAAAGATACATTTGCATGTAGTAAAATTATGTAAAACAATTAATGTCAAAAGCAATTAATGCACTTGAACTACATGCCATATTTGTATTGTTCATAGCTTTTTTTAGCACTACTGTAATTATAGTAAATTTAATTTAATAATAAGGTAGAATTAGTGGTAATAGTTAAGGCAGATTTAATAATAAAAAAAGACTTGAAATAGATGACATAATTTCAGTTGTTCCTCATTATACTGAACAGAAATCTACCTACAAATATTAATAACCTCAATAAGAGAAATCTGAAAACAGTGACACACATTAGTAACTAACTATTAATATAATCCCTGTAACTTGAGAAGTTCAGCCACTCTGCACCAAAACATAACAGAGGCGAACTCTGATTCTTAATCACTTTAACAGATTATTTTATAAGAAGTTGCTTTTTTCCATATTTTGTTACTATAGCATATTAAATTAACTTTAACATCACACTGCTTACTAATAACTGAAGAGTGATGAAATATTAAGAATTAGAATAGTAAAACTTCTCACATTGATTGAAAACCAGGATATATATATATATGAATGGTTTAAAAACATCTGAGTTCATTTTAAAATTTCAAAATGGATTAAAATGTTTAGCATCTAATAATAGTTCAAGACATTAAAAAAAAAAAAAAAAAAAAAAAAAAAAATTAAAAAAAAAAACACCCAAAATATTTATTTGTAAAAAAATTTTTTTTTTATTAAATATTTTTAAAAAAAAAAAAGAAAAGAAAAGAAATCAATTTTATTTTTCCCTTTTGTAAGAAAAAATAATTTCACCATGAGAAATTAGTAAATGTACTAATATTGAATTATATTGTATTATTTCAAAGTATTGCAAATTATGTGTATTATTTTGAATATCTTCTACAACTACAAAAAAGTACATTAATTAATCAACACAGTTCTAAAAGTATAGAACAATATTCAAAATTTTTAACACTTCTATAAGTTGATTAGTTTGCACCTGATCTCTGCTCTCTGTGATGGCCAAAACTTATAGAGATAAGATACTTTTCCTAAAATAAATCTTCCAATTATATATACATATATATATTCAATAAAAAATTCCTTCTTATTTTCACAAAAATGTACTAATAAGAATTCTGATGCTTCAACTCAGAAAATTTTTGAGACAAAGCAGAACAATTTGTAAATTTCTCAGATAGAATTCTATGCTGAGATAAATTGTCTCAGACATCCCAAAGCAATAAAATAATTTGCTTATTCATCTAACAAATAAAATTACACTATCACAAATACTCTTTTAGCTTTAAGGATAAATGCAGAAGAAATAAATAAGTAATAGAGCCTTATGAATATTTTAAATATTTAAAATTCTTAGTAAAAAAGAGCATATCAAATAAAAAAATAAGTGAAAATAAAGTATAAAAGAATATTTTTACGAAATGCAAATACATACAATTGCTGTCGTTAACTGTTGAAGTTTCATATATTTATTGGATATATTGCTTTCACTGGCTAAAATTTCATAGTTACCAATATTAAAATATAATTTAATTGGTTGCTGATTTTAATAATGATGAATAGTATAGTTAAAGAAGAAAAAAAAATGTTCATTTAAAATAATAAACTACTATAATACAAATTACTTAGAAAAGAATTCCAAATTTGGTACATTTTAATTCGGCAAAAAAAAAAAAAAAAATTACTATACCTTTGACTCCTTATATGTAGACATTCGTAAATATATCAAGAAGATTAATTTATGGATTCTCTTAAGAGCATTTAATATTTCACTCCTCAAGTTTAAACTATCTAAATCATAATACCTAAAAATAAAATATTACAGAAATATAACAAAATTTAAGTGAAAATATATTACAAATATTCCACAGAAAAATTACACTCAAATTGAAAGCTGTTTTAAAATATTAAAAACCCTTTTATGAAATTCTTTATTATTTTTATGCAATTTATACTATAACAATGATAACAAAAAAGGTTTTACAAAATAATGAATTTTCACACATGTTTTAGTTTAATAAACCTTTTAATAGAGATGACATGAAAAAATCAACTTGAAAAATTTTCTTTTCACAAATCAAAACATCCTAACAAAAAAATGACAAACAGCATTTGGAAAACAAATAAAGATCAAACAGTTAAATCATTCCAGTTTAACAAGGATAAGCCATTCTAAATAAATTATATTCACAGTTAGAAAAAAAAATTAAATTTTCACAAAGAACTGAAGCATTTTACATATTATATTTACCTTGGAGCTTGAGAAAGATAAGATTCTAAGCATTTATGTAAACTTTCATCATAAACAATTTGTGACCAAAACCTAAATAAACAAAGTAAAATATATCTTGTACAGTACCACAAATTAATTACTGATTGAACCTACATGAATTTTCAAGCATAAATTTATCTAAAATTGATTTAAGGTCAGTTTAAATTATTTTATAGAGTTACTATGAAATGATAACAAATATACATAATATTACAGTTATAAAAAAAAGAGAAAACCAAAGAATTTTAACTTGAAAAAAAATTAATACGATTTTTAAAATAATAAATGAAATTACATATGTTATAAAATAAAAAAAAATTATTTGTTTAGGAAATTTTCTTTGACTTACAAATTTTTTTTAAAAAAATAAAATATACAAATTTATATAACTAAATGAAAATATGGTGAATAATAAGTACAAAACCGGAAGAAAATAGAATTATTAAAGTGATCGAATTAAAACTTCAAGAAAATGTATAATGTAAAAATATAAACCATTTTTATAGAACTAATATTAGGATAAATTAACAGCTGATGGATATAAATTTTATTTAGGATTAAACAAACAAATATGAAAAAGTTTTAGATAAAACAATGTGAAAAATTTTAAACAGCTAATTTAATATGAAGCTTATTCTAATCACAGTTTTTTGAAAGTAAAATATAATAATTCAATATTGAATGTTACAATTCACCTAATAAGTATTTTTACATAATGTAAGAAAATATTGATTTTTTTTTTTAAAAGTCTTTAGATATTGTTGAAAATTTTGGTCTTTCACAATTTCTTGCCTTTTTTTACATTTCAGAAAATAATAAAATGTCATAGAGGAAACAGCTTTTAGAATATTAAAGGAATTTCCATAATTTTCCATTATAGGCAAAACTGCTTTAATTGAAAAATTCCAAGTACTACTTTAACGGGTAAATTTTAAGCAAAAGTCAGAACTTACTGACAAGCAAAGTATCCCCTATTTATTAGTTGAGAAAACACAATAAGAGAATAGAATTTAACTGCTTTATCCTGATAGAAAAATGCTAATATTCACAAACATAAAGTTGTCCTTAGAATGAATATTTGTCATCATTGCATTAGGCTAATTGGAGAATGTAGGATAATTAATCATGAAGAAATTTTTAAGTTAATAAATACTTTTGCAACAAAAGCTTAAGACTTATAAATGTAACTATTTTTTCAAAGTATTTATAAACTGGACTCAATAACAAAAGATATAAAAATGGAACTATCCATAAGTTGCAAGTGATAATAAAGCATCCTATTATGGTTGACTGTGATCTTCAGAAAAGGCACCGAAACCAAGGACTATCAAATAGAATTAGAGATGAATGCATGCTGTTTGTAGCTGAACTTTTATGCTCAAGCTTCACTATCAAATGAATTGCTGAACAAAACAGTGTCATATCAGACTTTCTCATTCGTACCCACTCCTTTTCATATTGGAGACATTAAAGTGTATTTCTTCCTACAATAAAATAATTTTAGAGATTCAAAGTTAATTCAAAATCATAAAAGATAAAAACATCTCAGTGGCCTTTTCATTTGTTTGCGAACCCACGGGTATTTTAGAAAATGAGTGGGCTGACTTTCTCACAAAGATTGCCACGAAGCACGAAATCGATATTGCTCTAAATATCCCAAAATCTTTCTAAAAGAAGGTCATGTGAGAAAATATAGAGGAGTCTTGGAACCAACAATACATCAGCTCAAAGGGACCTTAACAAAGAGATTATACCCTTCCATTAAAATGAGATTGTCATGCCATCATTTTTTCACCAGTTTCAAAATGACCCAATTTCTTACTAGTCATGGAAACTTTAAAAATCACCTCAGTAGATTTAATATGGATTCAGTGACTTTCTGTAGTTGTAGTGTTGATGGCAAGGAAAATGTGGAACATGTGATTCTTTTATGTTCTAAATTCGCCAGTGAAAGAAAGATCCCAAAATTAGCTCTTAAAAGCATTTATATCAATTGGCCACCTGATTTTCAACAGCTTGTATCCAAAAGAAATGTTTTTAGCTATTTTTGTAAATTCATTGTAAAATCTTTAAAAATAATCATAATCCTTTTTTCTCTTAAATTTTCCCTTTTGTCATTTTCCTTTTGTAATGTGTTTTCTTACTTCTGTAAGACCCATGCAATACTTTGTGGTGCACAGGGATTTGTTGGTGTTCGCAGTAAAAAAAAAATAATAATAAATTATATTTGACTAAATCTGTTAGACTAATAATTTATTTTCAGCAAATAAGTTTCATAATTTTTTAGTAAATTTATGAAAAGTATATTTTCAAATAAACAGCTATAAAGTTTAAAAACTTTTAACCAAATGTTACTGTTTTGAATTTGAAATGTTCTGCTGATAAAACAGATCAGCAGTCGAGAAAAAATTAAACATTGAAAAATTTATTGTTTTCAAGCATAAGGATGTTTACGAAAAATATAGGAAATAAAAAAAGTAAATTTTAAAACTGTAAAAGCAATAAAAAATATTATGGATTAAAATTTATTCTAATAAAGATTATTTCATATCTGTCAATTCATTTTCCCATTATTTTACCAAAGCTGATTTTTTTTGTTTTTTTTTAAAGTAAAACAGTAAATAAAAAAATAAGAGATGTTGCTTTCATAGCAGTTTCAAACTCGAGACAATCTGGGAATAAAACTTCAAACCATTCTTAGATCATTAGAACTTGTTTATGACCGATTTACTTCGAATTTTGTTTCTATGGGATATATTTATGATATTGTTTAGACTCTTCTAATAGTTTTCAATCCTTAATATCTTTTGATGAGAAGAAAATTCAAGGAGTTACTGGCACAGAAAAAGGGGTTTCAATTCTTGATCTTTAAAAATCTCAATACAATAATTTAAATAATCTTAATACATCTTATTTTAATTTTTATATACCATTTCTCATATTTAATACAACAAACTAAAAAATTAAATGCCAATTGGATTTAAATGGAAGCATCACTCCTCCCCTCACATCTTTTGAGAATCTCCTTTTTTGAAACTAATTTAACTTTTGAAAAATCTGCTTTAAATTACTTCATATTTCATGTGTGAAAAATATATGAGCAGAAAGTTCATGCAGAATTGAGTGAGTTAAGATATAAATTTACACAGAAATATCAACTGACGTACCAGCTAAAAGTATAAATTGGTCAGAACAAATTTTTATATTTAATAAGATTTTGCATTTAAGAGTTTTATAATTCTGCATGTAACATTGCCTATTTTCAAATTTTATTTCTAAAAAATAAATATAATAATAAAGTACATGTGTTCCTTAAAAAAATTAAGACAAATGAAAATGATTGAAAAAGCAAATTATTCTGTAAAATTGAATGACTATAAAGAAACACTATGTAATTCTGATTACTTTCTAAAAAATTTGATTTAATTGGATATACTGTAAAAATTTTATTTTTTTAAAAAAAAATCTTTTTTCTTAAAATTAAGAATTCTAAAATTACATCAATTATTATTCAGTAACTGAAGAAAAATACTTTTTCCAGGTCAAACTAGTTACACTCTAAATAAATTAGATTTTACAACACCAAAATTAAAAAAGCAACATATTAAATATCAGAAAATAAATAAATATGCAAACGTGATTTTTAAAAAATTTACTTAGAAATGCAGTACCTATGATAAGGTAATTTAAGTACCCAATGTAAATCTTCCTCCAAAAACCAAGCTAATTCTAGCCATTCTTCTTCTTCTGCAGAGGCACCATTTTGTTCTGTGTCATTTGCAAAATTTGGTGGTTTAAAATGTACATATTTTCTTGTTTCCATAAAACCAATGTGCTATAAAATAAATAATTTAAAATATATTTCTCATTAAAATTTAAATAATAATTTATAATTAGAATACCATCAGATTCAAGGAGACATATAATATCAATCTAATCCATTAATACTAATACATATAATTGTAGATGAGTGAATGTGAATGTAAAGTTTATTGGCACAAGAACCAATAAACTATACGGCTATGCTGTGCCAAACAAGATATAACTGTGGTCTAAACATGAAGAAACTGAAGGAAAGACAGAAATTGGTAGACAAGAAGGAGGGTCGAAAATAGAGAAGGATCGCTAAGGTAACCCAGGGGCACGTCACCAGTATTTCCCAAAAACAGTAAACCCCATAGGAAAGAAAAAGATCACTAGGGTGCCTTGAGGTCCTAATGCCCGTACTTACCTGAAGAAGGCAAGTCCCTGAGGTCCTCTGATATAATCCCCAGGGGCAGGGTGACCAGCTATACCCCTAGATGCTGGATACCCATTTGAGTCATCTCTTATGACATGCATGAGCAATAGTGGGACTATTCTGTCATTCCTGGTCACCACACGGGTCATAAAGTTGTAGATAATAAATAGTATTAGTAGTAATATATTTGATAACTATTTCATCCCCTCTTAATAGAGTACCTTTCTTAATTAGCAATTTAAGTTTAAAAATTAGTTACATTCTACAAAATATTAAATTAGGTAATGTGTCTTTAAATTTTCAAAATAAATTAAAAACATTATTTAAAACTTAAGAAAAGCTTAGTACCCTATTAATTTTTAAAAACAAATTTAAAATATAAAAATTATAAAATAGAACAATTTTATTATTTTGTTGTGTTTTGTATTTAATTTCCCATTTGATTTTTTATTTATCATTATTACTATAAATCTTAAATAATATTTGTTAAAATCTATTTCTAATTTTAATCTAGATGTTTTTTTACCATAATTCGAATTCTAATATATAGAGGGTAATACCATAATCGTCTAATGATTTGATTTCATAGAGGAGAATTACATCTTCAACTAAAAATTGCCACATTGTTTTTTAAAGATGAGTGAGTTTTATTTCTTAATTTAACTAAATTTTTTGCATTATAATAGTTAATTGTTTTATGTTTTTCACTGAATTTTGATTCAAAATTAGAGTTTTTTCTGATATTTTTTCTTTGTTTCTTCATCTTTTCCTTAAGTGATATACTAGGCTGTGTTTCTAGCTTTATAGAACTATTGATGATTGCATCGATCTGATTATTAAAACATATCTAAGAGAAGTACTTCTATCCTAATCTAGAAGCAAAATTAAATAGCTTTATTTCCATTTTCATCATATTTAAAGAACTTTTTTTTTTTAATTTTTTCTTTCAATTTTCTTTTTTTTTTTTTTTTTTTTTTTTAATAGTCTTCTGAAAAAATGTTTTGGATTTTTTTTCTTTACTTTTAAAATAATTTTATTTTCAAGTTTAAATAATTAATTCTTTTAGAATTTTTTTCTGTACTTTCAAAATTTTTCAAAAATTTTAAATTTATATTTTAATTCTTTATGTATTGTATAATATATTACAGTTTATTTGCATATAATATAGAATAATTTCTAACATAGAGCTTCTTATCACACAAATTTCAAATAGTCATTTAGTACAAGCCTCAACGAAGATCCATAAATCACAAGCTCTTAATTACCAGTGAGTTACAGTTTTCCCTTGTTTTCGTTCGCACAAAGGCAATTCAAAAAGTACCCAGGTTAGGAATGGGGATTGGGAAGACTGTTCTTATCATTGTAATTTTGCTGTCCTTTGCATCCAAAAAAAAAAATCATCTGCATAACTGTTTCAATCATTATGGTTGTCTTTGCTTTCTTTGATGTAGATTCACCAGTAGCAACCCTTTATTTAGAATTATTGCTTAGTTTCAGCTTATTATGATGAATTCAGATCTCATTAACAGTGACAACTAGACACAAAATAATGGTGACAAATCATTGCATCGCCAATCAAATTTTGATTTGGTAGCACACAGTGATTAACCCAAATTAAATAGTTTTATTTCCATTTTTTTCATTTTTAAATGACTTTTTTTTTTCCACTTCTCTATTTATGACTTTCAACATGTATACTCATATTAATTTTTGTATTTCTTTCCTTTATTTTTTAAATTTTATTTTCAAGATTTAATATAATTAATTTTTTAGATTTTTTTTTCCTTAACTTTGAAAAAAAAAAAAATTATAATTACTTAATTTTAAAGTTATACTTAGCAATGCCATTTGTCTTCAAATTATTTATTCTTAAATCACCTTAATATGTTACAGTTTTTTAATTATATTTCAAAAATACCAAGCAGTTTGAAGAAAAAGAACTTGGATAAAGTATGTAATTAATTATTACACACATCATTTAGTTATTCTATTGAACAGTTAGTTTTTCTATAAATAAACTGATGATACAAATTAAAAAATAAAACACAATCCACAAAAATTGTCCCTAAAACTTATTTATTTTTACATAGAAAATTATTTATAAAATAATTTGTTTGGGTCAGAATGGATTTTTCTCTTTCTCTCTCTCTCTCTTTTTTTTTAAATGAAAAATCCTTCATTTCTTCAGTAATGACAACAAGAATAAATTTAGTGTAATCTCTTTCAATGATGACATTAGGTTGATTTATTGATTGGTTTGTTTTATGGGATACAGAGCAATAATGAGACAATTATCCCCTTGATGTTCAGATACCAGAACTGCTATCTTTACAAGTGATTCACTATGATATTTATCTGACATTAATTCTCTTTCCAAACATTCTTTAGTTTTTCAGTTTCCCTCTTATATTTGATACTTTAATGGGGTGTAATTTGTTATTTTATGAAATAACTAGTAAAACTCTAGATCATTAATGAATTTTTTTCTTTACTTAACTTCATTATATCAAGATATATAAAGGCATTTAAAAAATGTATGAAATGGATGCATTAATGACAATATATATATTTATATAAATAATCTTAAAAAACATAATTTAAAATATTATGTACTTTATAACCATAGTAAAAATCAGAGCATAATGATTGGAAAAAATTTGTATCCTAATAGAATAAATTTAAATGTATTAGACACATTTACAAATTTTTTTCATAAACAAGGTTTTACTTCCTTCACTTTATACAAGAAATTATCAATTCATTCAAATGCATGAAAAATATAGTTAAATGGACAAATGAATATCAGAAATATTTTGTACCAGTTTTTACAAAAATTAAAGAGGGAAAATTCCTTCAAAGTAGACATTTTGAAAATTTCTTAACTATTATCTAATTAAATTGGCCTAAGTGAAATTTTACATAAACTTGGCACAAATGCTTTAATGATACGGTTGAGAATATTACCCATATTATCCCATTTCTTACTGTGGATATTATATAAATTATCTTACATACATTATAACATATATGTCATATTAAACGTATTTAAAAAATATAGAAATATAAAACATTTTGGCATCATAAAATCTGTTTCTAACATTAAAACATCTCTAAATTTCATCTTTTTAATTACTTAAAATTACATTATGTACTTTTGACACTGGATTTAACTTTGGAATGAATTTATGTTTAACTTTTATTAATAAATTTAATATTCAAATCTCTTTAGAAAAGTCCCCTCTATCCTTCTTATTCATCAATTTATATACATAGTTTTTTGGACATGAAATGATGACTGGACAGCAAATTAGTAATTAAATTATTTGAATTCCACTACTGCTTAAAGGACAATAATTCTTTGTATACAATTATACAAATTATTAAACAACAATGTAATATTTTGAATCAATAGGCAATATAACAATTTCAACATATTTTTCAAACATATTTCTCTACCATCCTCACTTTTTGAACAAATCATATAATAACTATGTAATTACAATGATACACACAATTATAGCAAGCAATGATGTACAATAATAACAACAAAGTTTGAAAAAAAAGATATTTAATTAAAAAATGAAGAAAGCTTAAATTCAAATTAAAAACACTCAGTAATTTCAGTTGTACAACCATTTAAAAATTACATTCATTTTAAATATGACCTACATGATTTAGTTATAAAAATCAATACTTAATAAAGAGCATGAGAATATGGATGAGAAAAATCACAGCAACATTTAAAAAAAATGGTAATTAAGTTCTCTCTTTACCAATGCTGATACAATATTCAAGTCTCCATTTCTGGTATTCACTTGCAACTGTAAATCATCCAGAGGCCTGCCATCAAATTGGCCCTATAGAAAATTCAAATTTTAAATTTAATGAAAAAAACATTATTTAATGCATTGAAAATTTGACATTAAAGAGACAGTAAAATTTGAATTATATGAATTTAAACTATTAAAAAATATCATTATTATAATTTAAAGTGTAGAAACACGTATTTTTACTGATTACTAAGGAAAGATTTATTGTTTTCTTTAAAATGAACCAATGATCATACTGTGTCATTATATATCATAGAAGCCTATTCTTTTTCGAAGTCTGTAAGAATCTTGGAATACAGCACTAAGATGCAACATACTATGCCATGTCACACAGTCTGACGTTTGGTCTAGCAATTTTGAATCTGCAACAAGTGACGAGAAAAACAGCAGAGCGAACAACTAACTATTCACGCGAATGACGCATGAATAATTGGTTAATAACTGGATATATAAGCAGAAGTGGAAGTTGACTGAAATACCAAATGAAGTACCACATATACCTGACATTGAGCGCACTAACAATGAGGCATGATAACAAGAACCAGTAACAGGCTAAGGGAATAAACAAACAAAGTTTCTTCTTCGTATTTAGGGGTAATAATAAACAAGAAAATGTGTTTGGAATGACAGATTGATTTTATAATCGCCGCACTAAAAGCAACACGAGGGCTATTGGTGATAGACCTCGTGATTTTTAAATCGGTCAAGTGACGAAAACGACACCTGGGTGGGCACCTCCCTCTCCATCCTACCACACCACACCCAAGGGCACTAAAAGCAACACGAGGGCTATTGGTGACAGGCCTCGTGATTTTTTTAACTCGGTCAAGTGACGAAAACGACATCTGGGTGGGCACCTCCCTCTCCATCCTTCCACACCACACCCAAGGAAGAACTTTGAGCCTTGACAGAAGGATTTTGACCGCGATAGATATAAAGTGCATTAGCCCCAGCTACACGGTGGGACTTTAGTGGTATCAAGGCTCGAACCCGCGACTCGAAGAAAATCGCCGACTGCGACCATGACCATTAGGCTACCGCGGCCATAATGAATGCTTAGAGAGGAAAGTGCTCAAAAATGAGTTTCCATATAAGTCGACGTAAGTGCCATCACTGCACAATATTCTACGCTACTGATAAATAGTAAATAATTGAAAGCCTCAGAATTCGAAAGAGTGAGTGACATTGCGATTTTACGGCGCAAGAACCAAAGCAGGCTATGCTGTACCAGCCATAGAATTCGAAGAAAATATCCTTATTTGTCTCCCATTAAATGGTTGTATGACTGGTAAAAACTGATCATTATTTCATTGAAAAGAAATTCAGTGGTTGAAGTCACGCGCCCCCCCCCCCCATAATAAAATGTATTCATCGCTGCATTCAGATAAAGCCTTGCATTGAAACTTTTGACACCAAATTTGCGAAACATTTCTGATTAAAGCAATCAAAGTTGTGAACTTCCAAGTTGCACCCATGTGATTGCTTTTTTCCCATCAGATTAATAAGCCCAATCTTTTATTTTTTTTTAAAAAAAAAATAATTGTCAACAAATTGAATCTATGCAAAAATGTTAATCTTGGGACAAAAAAGCATTAAAAAAGGATGAGCTTGAAGTGTTCGAAACACTTCATGATTTCTTATCACATACCGAGCTAAATTTAAAACTGTGATAAGATATTTCATTATTAGAAATTATTAAAATTTTGATTTGAATAACCGTGGGTGATTGGTGGAATCTAATACTTCCGAAGAAAAATAATTGTCGATTCCTGAAATGGACAAATTGCTAGAGCCCGCATCAAACACCACTCTGCAAAACCTCTTCAATGACGGAATCGTGAAACATGTCAGTTTGTCGGCTTCTTGCACTGATAAATAGACTAACTTTATAAAAATAACACAGGTAAAAAACGAGTTTTTTTAAACATGGGTTTTCTTTCAAACTTCACATTTTGCGTTACACAATTTTTATACTGAAAATTTTAAGTTTCTTTCGCCTGTCTTGAAGATGCGGAGCTTGGAGATGGATGGAGATGCCTGTCTTGAAGATACGAACATGAGTTGATGCTTCCCTGCAACGATTCTTTTATGAAGGAAAAGATGAATTTACAGAGATGTCACCAGTTAACAAATGAGTTAAAACAATCACCCATTCACCTTGGCGACGGATTTGTCAACTTGGCAAGAAACTTGGAGTAAAATTTAATTCTTTAAATAATTTTAATCAATTAATTTTTATTAATTATAATTAAATCATTGTATTGTCATCCAAAACAATCGTGAAAAAAAAAATATTAGCTCAATTGAACGCTTTAAAATGTGAGAAAAAAGCTTTTAAAGTTTTGACCCAGACATACAATGTGAGTAGAAGAAAACCATTAAATTAAAAAAGCCATGTTTTTTTGTTGTTGTTTGCAACTCGTTGAAAAAATGTTTTCTTTGAAAACTTAAATAAATAATAAATACAGAAGCACAATAAATGTTGCTCCGAATTTGAAATTGCACTTATCCATTTAAGTCTAATTTTTCAAAACAGTCCCAAGTGAGTGAGTGAGTGATTGTAAAGTTTATTGGCGCAAGAGCCAGATATGGCCATGCTGCGCCAAACAAGATTAAACTGTGGTCTAGACGTGAAGTTGAAAAAAAGGTAAAAATGGTTGACAAGAAGGAGGGTCGAAAATAGAGAAGGATCGCTAGGGTATCCCGGGAGTGCGACACCCGTGTTTACCAAAGACAGTAAACCCCATGGGAAAGAAAAAGATCACTAAGGTGCCTCGGGGTCATGATGCCCGTACTTACCTGAAGAAGGCAAGTCCCTGAGGTCCCCTGATATAATCCCCAGGGGCAGGGTGCCTGGCTATACCCCCAGACGCTGGGTACCCATTTTAGTCGCCTTTTACGACATGCATGAGCTACAGTGAGACTATTCTGTCATCCCCGGTCACCACACGGGTCCAAAACAGTCCCAAATACACAGTAAATTTTTCTTTTATTCTATCTTTGTTAGTTCACAGACAGGTTGGTTTTTTTTTTAAAAAAACTATACAATGGGAAAATATGCCATTTAATTCGTATTGGTGGAGGGAGGGATGCCTAGAAGATTCGAGGCGAGTGGTACGAGACAACTGACGAAAGAAACTGAGCCAGCTAGGAAACGCAGACCGAAAAACATTCGGAACCGATGTCCAACGAAACAAATATTTGAGGAATGAACATTACAGAAAGATTGAACAAGAACATCAAATACAAAATGTGACAGAAAAAATCCAAAAGTTTAAGAAGCACTACATTATTGATTGACTGTTCATTAACGTCGCACTTAGGAGCAACAGGAGGACAATTGACAACGGACCGCATAATTTTAAACTTCGGTCAAGAACAGACCTGTACAATCCAAAAGACTTTACGGGCCTCTTTGTATACGCATTTTTTTCCCGGAGGGCCGCATTATATAAATGCCGTAAATTTACGAGGTCCATAATTTAAGTTTTTAATTTTACACTCTCATCAAAATTAATAAGATAAAAATCAATAATTCAGAGAAAATTCCAGAAATGTTTAATTTGAAATCAAAATTAAAGGAATCAGGACGCAAAAGCACGTGAGTCGGTGAGTGAAGATCATCGACATTAACGAATGGGGTGTTTCAGAGAACACATCGAAATAATGAGTTTTTTCTTTGCAACCTGAAATCCGTACGAAATAGAGAAATATTTTTTGAAATCTAAAAGAATTTAACGTAAAGATTTGCAGTGCACGATGCCATACTTTTTAAGAAACGCGAGTTTTTGACAAGAAAATAGAATGTATTTCGTGAATTTTGGAGGAATTAAAGATCAATAAAAGTTGAGAATTTGTATTTAGAAATTAAAATTCTAAGGAAAGATTATAATTTTGAGGACAATTACCGCAAGCTATCGCGATGTTTTGGTTTCCGTCGCACTAGAATCAACATGAAAGCTATTGGCGTCGGACCTCGTAATTTTGAACCTCGGTCAAGTGACGAGGACAACACTGGCACCTCCCTCTCTTGAATTCCACACCACGCTAAAGGGAGGACTTTATACCCCGACAGATTTGAAGCGCATCAGCCCCAACTATACCATGCGTCTTTTGTGTCATCAAGGCTCGAACAATCGACTCAACGAAAAACACCGTCCGCGAGTCCGTTGCCTTAACCGCGGCCTGGCAAGCTATCACGAAGCACTATGTATCATTGGGTTGGGATGAAATTCAATATGCTTGAAGTCCAACAAATTAAAATGTGCAGGATCCAAAACCCTATGAATTACTTACCGTGTTCTCAGTCTTTTAAAGACTGGAAAAAACTGATTAACTGTGACCCAGAGTAGCTCTGGGACTTTTTGCAGAGGATGGAATTTCGGTATAATTTGTTTTGGAGTAGCTCACTGGGAATTTAAGGAATCCTATTAAAAAAATTAGTACAGATTGCTTTTTCATAAATTTAAGTATTGTTTCTTTAAAATCCTTGTGTAGAACTTCGTTTCGAACAAAACAAGAGGAATTTACGGCTTTCCTAAGATGGATGTTCTGAAAGACGTGCAATCGTTTCAGATGGGTAGTTGCTCCTGCCGGCCAATTGGAGGATGCATACAACATAATTTATCTCAGTACTAATTTATAGAACAGAAACTTGTGCCTGATCGTCAGCTTGCTCTTGCGAGAAATCAAGCGAGTAAGTTATCTACTCATTCCAATTGCTTTTTGATGAAAAGATTGGATGAAGTAGGCAAAAGTTAATTTTGCGCCTAGAAATAACCCCAGGTACTTGTATTCAGTAACCCATGAAAAGGGCTGGTCAAAAGTGGTGACTGTAAATAAATTTTCTACGTACCGTTGCTTCGTAGAGGAGGCTAGCGCTTTAGGATGAATTGATTATATATACTCTCTCTTTTATTATATATATACTGCTGTTTGTAGAAAATGCAACACCATGAAAGAATCATCAGAATCAAATGAAATTTAATGCAGAAACGACTTGAACTGATACAAATAAATGATGAAATTTTCAAAACAAAAGAAACAAATTAAGCGTCCGAAATCAGTATTTGGTGCAGCCACCATGCGCTGCAATAAGTGCTGCTATACGACGTGGCATGGAGTCAAACAGATGTTGAATATCTGCTTGAGGAAGAGAATTCCATATCGCTTGTATGCGCAACCAAAGTTCGTCTTTGGAAACTGCAGGACGCGGATCACGAGCGAGACGCCGACCAACCATATCCCACACGTGCTCAATAGGCGACATATCCGGTGAATAAGCAGGCCAAGGAAGAAGTTGCATGCGTTGTGCTGAACAGAAGTCTCGAACAGTCCGCGCAACATGTGGGCGTGCATTATCCTGCTGAAAGATAGCTCCAGGGATGCCTTGAAGGAAAGGAACGACTTCGGGCTGTAGCACTTCACGGACGTACCTGTTGCTATTGAGATTACCCTCAATTCGTATCAAATTGGATCGTCCATGATACGAAATCGCACCCCAGACCATAACTCCGGGTGTTCGACCACTATGTCGTTCAATAATACACTCAGGAAGGCAGCGTTGACCGGCATAACGTCTAACACGAACACGGCCATCATGGGTCCACAAATTGAAGCGTGATTCATCTGAAAAGACAACTTGGTGCCAATCAGCTCGCCTGTCTCTGTGCTCAAGAGCCCACTGCCGACGCAGCCGTCGATGATTCGCCGTGAGGGGAATCCTGTATAAAGGCACCCTTGCACGCAATCCACGGCGCAGCAGACGACGACGAATTGACGAAGCCGACAATTGTACACCTGTAGCAGTAGACCAACGTGCTGCCAGCTGCCTGGAGGAAGCTGTGCGATCATTCACCGCCATGCGGAGCAGGTGTCGATCATCGCGCTCTGACGTCACCTTCTGTCGTCCAGTGCCTGTTTTTCGAGTTGTTCGGTGCTCGTCGGTCCACTGCTTCCAAACTCGCATCACTGTGGAACTGTTCCGCTGCATACGAGCTGCTATTGCGCGATAGGAAAATCCTCCTTCTCGAAGGCCGATTATCCTCCCTCGTTCAAACTCCGTAAGTTGCTTGAATTTCTTATTCTTCCGTCGTGGAGGCATACTCAGGTCTCACTAAACGTTTGCCACTAACAAATAATCATAGACTTTTTTCAACGTCCCGCTACAGCACTTTATTTATACGCTTTCAGCATCAATTCAGAGGGCGCTGCGCGCGCCGCGCACGCGCGATGGCTCTGAAACTTTATTAATTTGCATAATATCCTATAATTGACATTTGCTGCGAATTTCATTTGATTCTGATGATTCCTTCATGGTGTTGCATTTTCTACAAACAGCAGTTTATATATATATATATATATATGGGATCTAAGACCTGCTGATCTACCATCCCGGAAGGCAGCCATGATGATTCCTGAGCGCCACTTAGCACTTCAAGACAGATTCGGAGTAGCGAGATGTGACGTAGATGGAGGAGGAGCCAGACGCTGAATAAGACGGTTCAGGAAATTCCGCTTTACGTTAGATTGTGCTGGACGTTAAAGCTGTGATGACGCGAGTTTAATGAACTTGCTTTGTGTTTTTATGTTCTGTCCTTCGTCAGCAAATAAACTGTGTGTGTGTAATAAGTACTTATTATTCTGAATCTTTACACACACCACATACATATATATATATATATATATAAACGACACACCAAGAAGGAGTTGCCCGATTATAAAGAAATTTCGTATGCAAAGACATTTGGACCGAACATGCAAATGGTTAAAATTTGGTATCCAATGAATGAATAGTGGGAGCTACAGCGCATCGGAACTGCGCCCTCAGCAGGTGTATATAAGGAGCGATTCTCAATCTGATGGTCAAATTTTCTGCTGCATTACGATTTAGGATACATTTCAACGACTGAAAAAAATGCCTCGCCGCAGAATTCGAGCTCATTACGAGCAACTGTCAGAGTTTGAAAGAGGTCGTGTCATTGGATTGAAAGGGGCATCGCTCGTCATATGGGTCGAAGCGATGCGGCGATTGGAAGATGTTTGCAAGAATAGGTGGGCAAAGGCAGATTTCAGCGTCATGATGGTAGCGGTCGACCTAAGCAGATCGGGAGATCAGCTGTCACAGCGCCTGATTCATCGTTATCAACCATTGGACGTACAACCGCACACGAGTGTCCCCAATGACCATTCACAGACGGCTGATACATCGAAACCTACTCTCGTAACGACCACTCACACCTGCACAATGTAGAGCCAGATTACAGTAATCAGGTTGGAAGGATGCTGAATGGGAACGTATAATGTTTGGCGACGAATCCCGCTTCCAACTGTGTCCTGACAATAATCGAAGACGTGTCTGGACACGCCCAGGACAGCGTGCCGATCCTGCTTTCACTATTACACACCACACAGGCCCTCAACCAGGAATTATGGTCTGGGGTACCATTTCCCTTGATAGCCGGACCCCTTTGGTCGTCATAGGAGGCACACTTACAGCACAGCGGTACGTTGACGACATTCTAAGACCTGTTTTGCTACCGTTCCTTTTGCAGTACCCTGGCCTTATTTTTCATCAAGATAATGCCCGACCCCATACGGCACGTGTTGCTATGAACTGTCTTACAGCTTGTCAAACACTTCCTTGGCCAGACAGATCTCCCTCCAATCGAGCATGTCTGGGATATGATGGGAAGGCGACTGCATTTACCAGGAATGTTGATGACTTAGCCCGACAACTGAAGCAAATTTGGCAAGAAATACAGTAGGAGACCATGAGGGAACTTTATAACACATCGTGAGACAATTTGCATCCGGGCTAGAGGTGGGTCAATATCTTATTGAGCACATTATTTTGTAACTATGTAACTCTGAAATGAATCATTCAATTTTTCTATAATTTTAATCATTTTCTATTCAGTACATAATTTTCCTACCCTCCAATTTTTGTCTCCATCGGACTACTACTTCTTGGTGGGTCGTTTTTTTTTGTTGTTGTTGTTGTTGTGTGTAGAGTGTATATATAGAAAAATGTGTGTGTGTGAGTGCGCACACACTCGTATGATGAGTTAACGATACTAATTTTTTAACCATCATGGAAAGGAAATACGAATTTTTTGAGTAAAGCCTTTTTATTTTATGTTCAATGAGAGAGAGAGGATAGTTACATCAGAAAATTTGCAGCCGACGCACCATGCGTCTTTTCGCTTTCGTAGCCAAATGCGATGTGGAAGAAACTTTCACTGTTTGGAATTTAAATGCAAGGATTTTTCAGATCACGTGGTATTAGATTTAGGGATTCTTAGGTATTTTATACAGAGACGAAAAGTCAAGTAGAGATTACCCTACTGCTTTGAATCATGAGAACCGCTGACTGAGCAATTAGACATTGTATGAATGAATAAATTAAAAGATAAAATGGAATTATATCAGGAAATAAAGATGAACTCCTTACTGTGATAGTTAAAATATAGGATCAATTAGGATATGAAATTAAATGTTAAAACACATACACATAAAAAAACGTGTGTGACTATACATATATATGTGTATGTGTTTGCATGTGCGTGTGATGAATTCAGTTTATCACTTTCTTTTTAACGCCAATTCAAATTCTTATGGTAAAAAGTACTACTATCATTTCTCGAGTCGTGTGAGAAACAACTACTCTTTCAAAATATCATTAGATAAATCAAGGAAATTCTGCATTAAACTGGAGGGAAATTAAATTTTATTCCATTACATGCATTTGTACGAAATGTAATTAAAAAAAAAAACTGTCCTGCAAGTACAATACAATGCTGGTACTAAATTATTAGCGATCAAAAGACACCGAACCATCATACTATTTGGAACTGTATGCATCTTAGTCAAATATATTGAGCTTGCTGCAGACAGACTGACTGCTACTATTTCGCATGATCCGCAAGTCGCATTCCCTTCTCGCGTCTAGTAATGCACATCCGCGCTCTTCAATAGGTTTGCTGATTCAATATACATTTTGTATCAATGACTCGCGCAAGTAAACTCGCACGCCTTTTAAAAGCGAGCTAAACATTGTAATTGTTTCTGAACAAAAATAGAGAAAAATTGTAACGATAGCTGAATCTATATTCTAAGATATTCCCGTAGTTATGAGAAATAATAAGAACAACTCATGGTGAAATGATTTTTGATAATTTTATGTACAGGAAGAAGTTTGAATATTTATTCGAATGATTCAGCTCCGCGGGACGCAGGTTCAAACCTGGCGGACCACATGCGGCAGCGGGTTGTCAAGGCTTGGTCAAGAAGAATGGAGATAAAGGTAAAAACTGGTTGACAAGAATAAGAATCAAAAATAGAGAAGGATCGCTAGGGTATCCTGGAAGCGTGTCACCTGTGTTTAACACGGAAAAGAAAACTTCAGGCACATGATTACTATACTTATGTACAGAAACCCCTAAAACGAAGAGAAAAGCAGAACTAAATGTTTAAGCAATGGAGGAAAATATGTGAAGAAAAAAAGATGGTAATCCTCTCAAAAGAACACGTGCACTTGAATCACGAAGTTCAGTTGAGAAAATTGCCAGGCATTTATACGTTTAATCGACATTTATACATTTTAACGTTTTTACATTCACTCAGATAGCAATGCTGGAATTCAACGGCAATAAAGAATAATATCTTCCCGGTTTTCTTTTTTAAACCTTGTTTTTATGATTATATATATATATATATATATATATATACTTTCTTTCTGTTTCTTAAAGTAAAGGAATATGGAACACTTTTTTAATTTCAATATTTTTAAACGAAGCATATTTACAACATTTCACTAGCCAACCCTTTCGCGATGGCAGATGCAAACGAAAACGAATCATTGGGGTCTAAAGACTTTTCGCTACCAAGCCTAAATCCCACGAAATTCCAGAAAGGTGAACGCGTTATTTATTATTGTTCTACTACGCATCCATATGGTAAATGCTTCATATTTTTATTTACATATATATCAATTAATATATGCATGTAAATAAACAAATATGAGGATATATGAATTTATATATATTTGTTTAATATACATAATTTAATTACTGAATACTCCCTTATTAATCAAGCACTTCGCATTTACGGCCCTGCCAGTAATCAGGCGTTTTTACTCATACTGACACACACACACACGTCATAAAACTATTTTATATCACCTTCAACAGAATGATGTAGGTTATCAATACAAAACATTACTTTTTTTTTTTTTTTTTTGGAGTTCCGAGTGTTTTCGTGACACTTTATTTGCTGTGTTTAATTTTATGCAATAATACATGGCTTTAGGTAAATATAGGGGTTGTTTTTAGTGATTTACCAATTACCTGGCGTTTTCGATGATCTGACCATGCTCTGGTCCAATATTTGTTGTAACATACAGAGATTGTGTGTGTATTACACTCAGGAATACTGAAAATAGCGTAACAAGGAAGCCAGCTACAATCACAAAACTTTGTTAAGTAGTTGAATGATGTCCGATATGAAAAATGATCCAAGTTAGGTGTTAATGCGCATGACCATATATCCTGCAGAGGCGCTCCAATCAGGAAGTGTGTGCCGTATAAACTGGCGCCTAATGAAAGATTACAATTACAAAACGTAACGATCACGTTTCGACTCTAGGACTTTAGTAAGAGAAGAATGCCAGGTAGACGTGCGAGACGGCGTTTAACTAGCATAGATAAGCGAGATTGAGAGAGGCCTGATCATCGGCACGAAAACCGCAGGTGGAAGATGCGCTGTATTGCTCGCCAGATCGATCGTACTGTGAGAACATGTTGGAAGCAGTGGACACGAAATGGTGGGGATTGTGAGAAAAGCGCTCACGAATCACACAGTGCCTCGTTCCACTACACAATCAGGTGTAAGGCTTCCAATTGTTGCACGAACTAATATATATATATATATACACACACACATAGAACTCTATTAGAAACTAGACATCCAAACACATCCAAAGCCAAACACATCCAAAGCTCTAGCAAAACTAAAACTCCCCCACTTATAAATCAACAAATACCATGTACTCATTTAAAAAACCAGGAAACCTGCGTTTCGAGAACATGCCTTTTACTTTATATTTATATAATTAAAATCCCCATGCGAGTGACCTTTGTTTCATTTCGAATAGAAGGTAAAATTTACATGTCAAAGCCTATGCGTTTGGTTTTATTAACGTCGCACTACAAGCAACACGAGGCCTATTGCAAATCCTAGGCGATCTTGTGTCTTAAATACTAACTTTTGGAACAGAAGGGACGCCTGTTGAAAAATTGCAGAAATGAAAATTATTGAATTCAAGCATTGCTACGTTAGAATTCATTTAAGAAAGTAGAGACTGAAAATAAACTAGGCTATCATGGATGTGATTAACAATTTCAATCTGATTTAATAACAGAATAATGTTGTACAACACAAGTAAAAACAGAAAAGTTTTGCCAGATGCCGAATATAAACAGAGCAACATATTTAAACACCGATTTAGTTTAGTTTTTATTAACGTCGCACTAGAAGAAACACGAGGGCTATTGACGACGGGCCTCGTAATTTTGAACCTCGGTCAAGTGACGAAGACGACACCTGAGCTAAACCCACTCTCCTAACCTCCCCACCATGCCAATGGACTTTGGGCCTGGACAAATTTAAAGTGCATCAGCCCCGGCTACACAGTGGGTTTTTAGCGGCCAAGGCTCACCTACGAGTGAATGAAAACCGCCGGCCACGAATCTGAAACCATGACCATTAGGCTACCGCGGCCACATTTAAACACTGAACAAATACAGTTATTTTAAATTATTATATTTAAATATTTATAGATACCTACATAGGAGATATGAAAAACATTTTTAAAAAAATCGTACAGTTGCTATATAATTAAAATATACAAGATAAAAACATGTAATTTTAAAACGAAGAATTAGAAGCAAGAAATAACAGGTCAATTGAAAAGTCCCCGGCCAACCACAGTAAAACACATTTTATTGGCAAAATTAGTTTTTTTTTTTATATTCAACATAATTCTCTTCAAGGGTGATACACTGATTATAGCGACCCTCCAACTTTTCGATACCATTTTTGTAGTACGATTTGTCCTTTGCTTCAAAATAGGCCTCAGTTTCGGCGATCACCTCTTCATTCGACGAAAATTTCTTTCCAGCGAGCATTCTTTTGAGATCTGAGAACAGCAAATAATCGGCGGGGGGCAGATTTGGAGAATACGGTGGGTGAGGAAGCAATTCGAAGCCCAATTCATGGATTTTTGCCATCGTTTTCATTGACTTGTGACACGGTGCATTGTCTTGGTGAAGCAGCACTTTCTTTTTCTTCAAATGCGGCCGTTTTTCGGCGATTTCGTCCTTCAAACGGTCCACTAACGCTATGTAATAGTCGCTGTTGATGGTCCTTCCTTTTTCAAGGTAGTTAATGAAAATTATTCCAGGTGCATCCCAAAATACAGACGCCATAACCTTGCCAGTCGACTGTTGCGTTTTCCCACGCTTTGGAGCGGGTTCATCGTGTGCAGTCCACTCGAAAGACTGTCGATTGGACATGTTTCATCCATTGTCACATATCGACGAAAAAACTCGGGTTTATTACGCTTGATCACCTTCAAACACTGCTCCGAATCATCAACTCGTCGTTGTTTTTGGTCAAAAGGGGAGCTCGCGCGGCACCCACTTTGCACAGAGCTTTCTCATACCCAAATATTCGTGAATGATATGATGTACACGTTCAGTTGATATCTTTAGAGTGTCTGCTTTTTCATTCAATTTCAATTTACGGTCATTCAAAATCATTTTGTGGATTTTTTTAACGTTTTCGTCGGTAACAACCTCTTTTGGGCGTCCACTGCGTTCACCGTTTTCGGTGCTCATTTCACCTCGTCTAAACTTAGCGTACCAATCCTTGATGGTTGATTTTCCTGGAGCAGTATCCGGAAACCCGGCATCAAGCCAAGTTTTTGCTTCAACTGTATTTTTTCCCTTCAAAAAGCAATATTTTATCAACACGCGAAATTCCTTTTTATCCATTTTTTTCACAACAAAAGTTGCTTCACTCAAAATGCTATAAATCACAAACTAATGATCCGACAGCTATCAAATTTATACACGCATCTTTTGAGGATTGGGCTAACTAAAAAACATATGGATTTAATTCTAGTAGCGCCATCTATGTGTCAGGCCGGGGACTTTTCAATTGACGTGTTAGTTATTTAAAATCAAATGAATGAAAGATGAATGAAGAAGAGTTAACTAGCATTTCCCCTACAAAAACTACCCAGAAACAAAAAGGAAATTCGTATAGGAGACATCAAAAACTTGATTTTAAATTAAAAAAATAACAATACGAAGAGTGCATTCCTAGACTTATATATATATATATATATACTAGCTGATACCCGCCCGCTTCGCTGGGCAGACGATAATATTATATTTTGGAACCTATACATAAAATATCAAGAAAATTGAAGCATTGAAACGACCTTTGTGTTCTCTAGATGGTTTTTTATCGGCATTAATTATAACCTTTAACTCCTTTTGGTCTTTAGGAACTGAATCAACAGCAGCTTTGAAATCGTGAATATACCTGTTATGTTCATGTAGCTCCTTTTGTAATTGGCTAATTCTGGCTTAACACCTGGGAAAATACCACAATGAATATTTCTTTCACATTCATCATCACAGAGAAAGTAAAACTGAAGAAAAGAAGGTTGTTGAGGAGGCTCAGCCAATAGGCTACCTATCCTGTGGTATACCTGGCCCTGGACTTTAAATGTTGGCATAAAATTTCCTTCCTTCAATTCTTTTGCTCCGAATGACGTCATCTGAAAACATCCATTATACTTGCGAATTGTAGAAAGAAAATGTTCTTAAAGCTGATCTTTATGGCTAAGAAGACTATTCAAAGGTTCAGGGAAGGATCTAATAACAGGAAGCAGGACTTGACCACCACTCCAGCACATTCCTGGAGGTTCTTCTATCCTTTTAAAGCACGGCACCTCGAACAGGGCAAACGTTTTCCGATACTGACAATTTTATCATTTGAATAGTCAATATATATTTCATATTTAAAACCAGACAAATTTTTGGAAGTCCATGGCGCTAAATTAACTTTTGATCTTTTATCATTGTATTTAATTACAGCTGCCTGATTCACGTGGGGGGTATTAGAAAAGTATTTTTTTACGCTCTATGTACTTCAGGATGGCTTTTAGTATATTTTGAAGCGACCTTCTCTATGTTCTTCAGGATGACTTTGAATATATTTTGTAGCAGCTGGTCTTACTTGTTTATATCTAATTGAATTTGTGAATCTTTTTCTTCTTTTTTTTTTATTTTTATTTAGTTGAAGAGATATTACATCATTAATAATTGATTCACTTGAACTTGAAAAATCAATGTTAGATATTGATTGAGTCTTTGAAACTAACACAGACCCATTTTCTTGAGGCTGAAACACTAAAGATGACACATTTTCTTCATTTTGTTTCACATTATCATAACCAGGATTAACTTTACTTCTATTTCTTAATCCAACTATTTAAATAAAACATCAAAATGACAACTATTACAGTTTCCAGTAAAACGTAATATTTTTTCCCCCTGAATTGTTTCCCCACAGAAGCTAAATGGCAGCCACCTTGATAAACTTCGAACTGATAGGGAAATAGTTCTGCCGCCGCCATAATTTAGCAAATAGATCCATACGTGTTTGGTTTACACATTTCGGTAACATATAAATCGTTAGTATTATAAGGGGCGCCAGATAGCATTTGAGTGTAGCATTTAAACCGATCCCAGTTGTCAAACACGTGAGAAACAATAATATTTCTCATTTTATACGCCATCGATATGTCACCGAACACCAGCAAAGACAGAGACGAAAATAAACATGCTCCGTCGCCAAGAATTTTAAAAACTTTGAAAGGAGTAGGTATTCCATCGATCCAAATATATTCAACATCCATTATTAAGAACTATAACTGAAAAGTAAATATGAAAAATCAATTTTTATTAACCTACAATGAAATACTTTTCAAGTTAAAAAATATAACCGAAATTAACTTTTTTAAATCAAATTATTTTAAAATTCAACAAAAAATACTAACAAAAAAAATGAAGTATAATAAAAAATTTTAGCAAAAAGTCACCCGTATTACGTGATCCTTTTTGCAAAAGGATAACTCTTACGGTAGCAGCATATCTGGAACTGCAATTGAATAGACAGAATAGCTCTTAAAAATCATAGCATTAAAAATAATTCTGTATTCTGAAAACAATAAAATATCCAGCCATTTTAAAAAATGAAAAATGTTTATTTCCTAGAAAACAAAAACTAAAAATTACCAAAATACAGAAACAAAACTTTTGCATGATATTTACATTAGGTTACAATTAATGCATACATCAAAATATATATTTTGATAGCTACTTATTTTTTTTATTAATGACATGAATAACATACCGTTATTATTCATTTGTTAAAAGCCAACTTCAATAACTTGGTTAGATTGCGTTTAGATTTACAAATGTAGTTTATCAATCATTATTAATAATAAAATACTTTTCTCATAAATTTAAAACTTACGTCTAGGTTCCACAACAATAAAAATTATCGTTTGCTCAGCAAAACCGAAATCAGCTGGCGAGCGAAATCAGCTGGGGTTACCATAGTATAGCTTTTTAAAATTCACAATGCAAGGTCATTGAAATGCTTCTAATTGGCGGTGGAAGATATTTGGAGATATTTTGCAAAAAAGAGCCTCTTCTCCAAAATCTTGCCAATCATCCATCAGCGCTTCAATATTAAATTATTTGGTATTTTCCATTTCGCACGCGCAAATCTTGCAAGTAAACTTAATTGGTAGCGATACACAGTATACATTTAAAAAAATATATTCCGTTTGGCGTTGGTCATGTAATTTTTGGCGATAAAGTCGCCAAAATGACATAACCGATGGGTAAGAAAAGATTAACCGATGATAACTACATTTTGGTTAAGAATTCCATAAAATCCGTTCTTAGTGAGCGTCTACATTGCAAAATGAGTAACTGTACCAAATTTCAAGTCAATCGGTTGTATAGTCTTAGAGATATCGTGATGAGTCAGTCAGTGGTATTTCGCTTATATATATATAGATATATATATATATATCACTTATTCATTTGGATTAACTGTTGAGGTATAATATTTAATTTTAATGCATTGTCTGCAAAAAAAACGACTCATATAAGTACTATGTGGAACCCAAACATTATTTAATTTCTTATGTTTATTTTGGGGAGGAAATTGTAATTTTTAAAATATCCACTGAATTCTTGAAGTTTTAATTTGTGACACAAGACTTCAATATGTCATTTTAAAAATACAAAATACCTTCTTGAAATTTTGATGTTTCTTCTTGAAGTAATTTCGCTATGGAGCAGTGGCATCTCGTGTATACGGGATCTAAGATCTGCCGATCAACCATCTCGGAAGACAGCCATGATGTTCCCAGAGAGCCGCCTAGCGCTTCGAGAGAGATTCGGAAGAGTCAGAAGAGACGTAATAGTAGAAGTAGAGGGAACGAGACGCTAAACAAGACGGTTCAGGGAAATTGTGCTGGACGTTATATCTATGGTAAGGCGAGTTGAATTAATTTGTTTTGTGTTTTAATGTTCTGTCCTACGTTAGAAAATAAACTGTGTGTGTGTGTAATAAATAAGTAGTAGTTACTTTGAATATTTTCACACACCACATATATAATATTTCAGCTTTATGTCAATAACCGACTCCCAGTTAACTCAAAATTAAAAATGATAATGCACGGAAAAAATACAGAAATCTTTTAATGGAATTGCGCGCTTCACAGTTGCAAAGAGAAGGTGTTTGTTGTGCGCATGCGCACATAGGAAACTGCAAGCAAGCTTTAGTTTAGTTTTTATAAACGTCACACTAGAAGCAACACGGGGCTATTGGCAGAATACACAAGGGGACCGAGCTCACCCAAAGGGTTTAGAGCTGCAAACCGGGGCCCCGGGAAACAATCACCCCCGAACTCAGCATTTATTGACAAAATAACAAAAAAAATTACATAATTTTGAAATAAAGGTTAAATAAAATGAACAAGGTATTTGCACAGTAAAAAATATGCCTGACAGAAGCACAAGAGAAAAAAATAACAGTTGAAATTTTCTTGCAGAAATAAGATGCACAACAGGTTAAATGGTACAATACAAAAACGTCCACAAACTCGTTGACAAAAATGAAGTGTTGGGCAAAGGTACGAACATATATACAAGGCATACAGGATTTAAGCTTAGAATGCAAGTAGGGATTTTCACACACGAACCTCAGCCAAATAAATTTCGCTTCAACGGGACATTTTAAATGAAAATCTCTGGTAAAGGGCAAGAGAAAACGTAGTGGTCAGCATCTCCAACAAAGCCACAGAGACATAAATTTGTATTTTTCAAATTAAAACGATTTAAATAAGAAATGAAGGGACCATGACCAGTTAAGAAGCGTGTAATAAAACTAGAATTCGTATAAAAACTCAAATTTGGTCTAGGAATATATGACTGAACCGAAACACCAGTATTACAAGTTGACCACCAGACCTCCCTATCAGAAAGAAGCTTATTTTTTAAAGTCATAACTATATGAGACAGAGAGGCAGGGATGTTCATTCTCTCACCATTAGTGAAAGCGAGCTTTGCAAAGAAATCCGCGATTTCATTATAATAATCTCCATCGTGGGCCCGTACCCAGTGTAAGTTGTAAAAATCAGAATAAGTTGTTAATTTTTTTTTTAATGATATTAATAAAAGCCGATTTATTATTGGTACTCTGCAGTAGCAATGTAGATGATAAACTGTCAGAGTAAACGGAAACTTTGAAGTTATGAGAGACGGCCCACAAAACGGCAAATCCGATTGCTGAAAGCTCCGCCTGGAAAACTGAATTATAAAAATTCAGTTTGGAACAAGTAGACACTGTTTAGGAAACCCCGGTGGAAGACACACACGGCGAACCCAGTTTCAGACCCGATCCTTGATCCGTCGGGGTAAATTTCCCACTCGGAGGGATCCGAAAATTTGTTAAGAAAAAGAATTCTTTTTTCAGGACGAACAGCTCTGTGAGGTATTTGAGTCGAATGGAATATTATTAATCAGGTGAAAAAATTTGAAAGTATGCCGCTTCCAAATTTCATACTTAAGAAAATTAAATTTTAGGGTCAGATGAATAGGGGGAACCCAGCAATCAACTGCAAAGCAGTCCTATAGGCCTTGGTAATTTTTAAAAGGTAAATTCTCTGAATAGAGTTTAACTTAATAATTTGCGAGGAGTTAAGGTCAACACCCCAGACCCCCGCACAATAGACAATAATAAGTTCTATAACACAGGCAGGGACGGCTTAAGGAATGGACCAACTGGGCCCGAGCCCCACTTTTGAAAGGGGCCTCATCTCATTCCTTACTCGATCTCAATAAGATCATGATCAGAATAATTTTTCTCGTCAAATGTTATTCCTGGACATGTCTGGTTGTTACTGGACAGTTACTTCTATTAAATATTTCTACTTACAACGTTTGCTGAGAATCGGAACATATTAGTTTTATTTCTAAAGCAAGATATATCCAATTTATTGATAAAAATGCTGCTGAGGGAAGGACAGTCACAGACATAACAGACACTCCTTCAAGCGACCTCTTATTTATTTCCACACGAGCTAAGAATCACTCATGAATGGACAAGAGATAACTTAAGCCCCCAACAGAAGTGACACAAACACATTCCCTATTTTGACAGGCGGCAGTGTTCTTAAAACGAGGATTGAAATGACTCTAAAGGAAATCACACTTTTTCGAAGAAATAAGTGGCCTATAGTTCTGAATCGGCAATTCCTTCCATTAAATTTAATTTCTTTGCAACAGCAAAAGATAATTATGTATTTATTTTTGAATTGTATTTCTTTGAGATATAAAATAATATATAAATATTTACATTGCATTAAAAAAGTAACATAATATGTAATTGTATTTTTTTTTATAGAGAGAGAGTTATAAAAATAATATCCAGCTTAAAAGATTCTACTCTTTTTTATAAATTTTCTCTCTTTTCTTCTGAACAACATGAAATAATCTTTTAACTGTTTATAAAATTACATATAAATATTTCATTGGACTCTCTAGAATATTTTTATACTGATTAATATGCATAAGCGTGCGATTCCTTCATTTTGAATGCACTATGGTCTTCCAAAAGAGTTTCCGACGTATATTGCAATTCAGAGAAATATTTTTATTTACTTCTGATATGGAAATCGTTGTTTTACTCGTTTAAAAATTCACATGACTGTCCTTTTTATAATTATTGAAACCCAAATAAAAAAAAAGAATATTTATAAAACGAATATATTATATTGCTACAGATTGTATTAATGTAATATAAATGCAGAAAAACAATCATATAACAGGAATCCTAGAGTACGATTTGATAATTAGATAAATAAATGTCTGTAAAATTATTTAATGTTTTAAGAGTAAACATCAAAAATGGAGAAGTTCTCGAACACAGTAAAAAATAAGAGATTTTTTGTGCATAGGAATCCTCACTAGAAATTTTCTATTTTCGTGTGTATGTTTAATCGAATTTTCCAACTGAAAAAAGAAAATTATTATATATACTTTAATTTTAGTTTTATACGCCTTTTTATTTACAAACTAATGAACGAGTTTCTCTTTTTTTCCCCCCTTGAACACAAAAAAAAAAAAAAAAAAAAAGAAGAAGAAGAAAGCGAAATGCTACACATAGTTATGTGCATATTATTATGTGCATTGAGATATGCCATAATGATTTTTAGAACGGTATGTTTATTTATTTATTTTTAGTAGCAAGATAACAATTTTCTTTCAAATAATTCGTCCCTAAAATGTGTTATTAAAAAAAAAATCTTTTAGCTATTTTTAGGATATTAATAAAAGGGGGAGCCGTCATTTACTAAATTATTCATAATTTTTCTGTACATCATCTTGTACCGGTTTAAAAGTGGATTCTAAATGATAACTGGTCATTTATTTTAAGTTTTACTGGTCATTTATTTTTTAATAACTGATCATTTTATTTTAAAACTTCACTCCTGCGGAAAATGGGTGCTCCAGTTGATATTGGGATAAAACTTTTAAGGTTCCCTTCGACTCGACACCAAGAAATCCCGAGCATAATCTTAATCCTATGGACTTTCGTACTTTTCTATTTACATCTAGGGTACTGCTTTTAATTGCATTGAACAAAATACATTCGAAAGAACAATAAATAAATAAATGTTTCCCTGGTTTTCGATTTTTCTTAAAAAATATTTACAAGTATTTTTAAATATTGAAAAATTTTCATGAGCCTGGATTGCTTAATTAATGATGAATTACAGGCAGCGGATACTCGACTTTCTGCTAAAAAATTAAAAATTAAGATGAATGAATTGAAAACTACATTTTAACTATCCTTTGGAATGACATTTTGACACGCATTGACAAAGTAAATATATTTCTCTAGAGTAAAAATATGGATTTGTTGAAAGGAGTAAAATTAAATTATTAAAACCGTTAATGATATACATGAAAGCCAAAAGAGATTCTTTTGACTATTATGAATCAAAAGCCAAGGAATTATCCTTTACAAAGAAGTATCAAAGTGTTCACAAGCGTGTAAGACAACGCAGTGTTAGGGTAACTTTCCTTGAAGGAAATAGAGACACCGACACAACGTTTGAAAACAGCCACAGCCAGAAATTTAAAATAGAAACCTTTTTACCAATAATCGACTCTCTAATTTGCAATATACAAAGGCGTAGAAAAAAATATATGAGGAGCTTTCGAAATGTTAGGATTTTTTAAAAATACTTCTAATTTGGATGAGACAGAAAATAAAATAGCATCCGAGAAAATATCAAATTTTTATGATAAAAACATTAATGGAGAGGAATTGAATTTGGAATGTCAACATTTCAGGTCAAATAGGATCATTGATGGCAAAAAGCTGAAGAACAATCAAAGAGAAGAAAACGAGAAAAAAAAAAAAAAAAAAAAAAGAAAAAGAAAGATTAATAAAAAAAATATATAATTCTGTAGATGAAGATGAAGTACAGTTGTTGGATGAGGGGACTGGAATAGAGATCAACACACTCTATACATACATGTATAATGAAAGACTATTCACAGTGTTTCCCAGTATTGAAATAATAATGAGAATTTTCTTATCAATGATGATTACTAAAGCGAGCGGTAAACATTCATTTTCAAAACTGAAACTGGTCAAAAATGAATTGAGAAATCGTATGACTCAATCCCTTTTGAATTATTTGAGCTTGATGAGTAATGAAAATGAAATATTATTAACAATTGATTTTGAAGACTTAATGATTTTGCGAATTTAAAATGTAGAAAACGAATATTCACATAAAACCACATTTTACTATATATTACTTTTATTGAAATGTACATGTATATACCCCGAATTAGATTAAAGGGTTGCAGGAGAAGCCTATTTTTTCACAAGAGACCAGGGCCTCAAGAAATCTTAAGACGTCCCTGAACACAGGCTATTGGCGACGGATCTCGTAATTTTGAACCTCGATCAAGTGACGAGGACGACACCTGAGCTGGCACACCACGCCAACGGGAGGACTTTGGGACCGGACAGATTTAGCGTGCACCAACCACGGCAACACGGCAGGTCTTTAACGGCCAAGGATCCAACCCTCGACTGAACGAAAATCGCCGGCCACGGATCCAAAACCATGACCCCTAGGCTACCGCGGCCACAAAACTGCGCACAAGCATGTTAAGGGAAGAGATAACAATCGTTCCCGAAGTGCCGACCCCGGCGTGCTGTGATAGTGAAGTTTATTGGCGCAAAAGCCGGATGTGGCCATACTGCGCCAAACGAGGTAAATCTGTGATCTAGACGTTAAAACAATGAAAATTGATTGGTCGTCAAGAAGGATCAAGTGAGAAAGTAAAGTTTATTGGCACAAGAGCCAGATATGGCTATGATGCGCCAAAAAGATTTAACTGTGGTCTAGACGTGAAAAAAAAATGGAAGAAAAGACAAATTGGCTGACAAGAAGGAGGGTTGAAAATAGAGAAGGATCACTAGGGTATCCCGGGGACGCGTCCCCTGTGTTTACCAAAGACAGTAAACCCCATGGAAAAGAAAAAGTTCACTAGGGTGCCTCGGGGTCATGATGCCTGTACTTACCTAAAGAAGGCAAGTTCCCGAGGTCCCCTGATATAATCTCCAGGGGCAGGGTGCCCGGCTATACCCCCAGACGCTGGGTACCCCTTTTAGTCGCCTCTTACGACATGCATGAGCTACAGTGAGATTATTCTGTCATTCCCGGTCACCACACGGGTCGACCCCGGAGTGCTAGTGAACTGTCGAGTTTATCCCCCCCACACACACTCCATGTTAAGTTGTGCTTGAAACCCAAGAACCGTATTCTTCAATGTGATAAATTGTAGAACTGGATTATTTTATTGTGTTTCCAGTTATTCTATTTTATTCATTTTTTTCGTTTATCGTAATTAACAGAAAGATTTAACTATGACCTTGTATCTCCAATTTCTGTGACTAAGTGAATTTCACCAGCATAAGATTTCACAGTTGTCTCTCCATGAGAAAGTTGCAGTTAAGAAAAAAGGTCGATTAGCACCTGATATTCTACTATCTCAGCCAAGCATACAAGAGGTATATTAGTAACCATAATTCTGAATGGTACCATCAGAAAAGTTGACTTTACAGCAGTGAAGTAAAAATGCACTGTTTTACTTCCCATGTTTGCTGTTTGGAAGTGATGTAACGTGGACAAAAGATGGTTTTAGAAATATAAACAAAATGGAAAAAAAATGGAAAAGTATGAGAAGTCAAAGAAGCATGTTGACGATGTAGTTTCATTGTCACTTTTAGGAACCATAAGTATTAAGAAGAAACTTGGTGAACACACAGATTTTCAATCGATGAACAAAAAATAAAGATTAAAAAGAACCGAGAAATATATACTTTGTCCAAAATAATAGACTGCATTTTCTTTTGAAGAAAGTTTGAACTCCTTCACACGGACATAATGAAAAGAGACGATTCAATAAATCCAGGGGAATTTAGAGGATTTGCAAATTTTGCATTTAAATTACAATCAAATTTGAAGAATCACTGAAATTAGTGCAGTCTTCAAAGGTGTTTCTGTTATCAATCAGAATGATACACTTGACTGCCTGCAACAAATATACCATGAGGAGATAAAGACGGAAAATATAAAAGATTCCTTTGAAGCTATCATGGCCGATGACACAACAAATGATCCTTGTTCTACGGTACATGTCGAATGGAAACATTTGAGCGTTTTTGGTGATTTTTTTTTTTTTTTTTTTTTTTCTAGAAAATCAAACTGCAGATGGTATATCAATATATTTTAGAATAATTGGATATAATCCATCAAGGAAATGAACAAAAACTGATAGCTAAGACATTTTATGGTGCAGATGTCATGAATGGCTAAAGATCAGGAGTTCAAGCAAAAATAAAATCAGTTTATTTACACTTCATTCATTGTTATGCATATCAACTTAATTTAATACGGAGAAATGCAGCAAGTATTTCTCGAAATGCAAGAATATATTTTTCTGATATTCTAGCTATTTCAAATCCTTCCTAAGATTATCATAATGTGTGTCCATTCTCAAAAGGCATATGGAAGTCAGCATTCCACGTCCATCTTCTACAAGGTGGAACTTTAATATATAAACTATAAACAGAATTCATGAAAATTTGCAACTTTTAAAAAATTGCCTTACTAAAATTCAATCAATATCAAATGCAGATCAAATCATTGCAGAAGCAACAGGAATTTTAAAATACCTGAATGATGATAATTTCAAGTTTTCATTAGAGTCTTTTCATCAAATTATGCCTCTAGTTGAAATAATTTACAACTAAATGCAATCTCGAGGAATTGGTGTGCTTAAAAAACTAGTAATTATGCAACAAAAAAAAATTCAAAAATGCTATTTTATAAATGAGAAATAAAAAAAAAAAATCCTTAAAAAACACAGCTGAAGTTAAGGAAGTGTGTGACTGTGTATGTGTCAATATATAATGGACAGATATTCTTCCACTAAACATTTAGAAGAAGCTAAATTGTTGAAATGCTTCTCTAGTTTTAGGAATGAATATCCCACAGAAGAGATAATACTAACTATTGAAGCATATCCCATGATTGACAAAGAAAAGTTTGAAATTGAGCTAAAAGTACTATTGAACTAGTTCTGATATTCATGAATATTGCAAAATAACTGAGCTGTTAAAATTTATCTTTGAAAATAATCTAGATGATGTTTAGTAAACTGATAAAAGTCTTTTTGACAGTTTCCAAGACTATATCAGAGGCAGAACGCTGTTTTTCAACATTGAAAAGAATAAACACTTTTCTGAGAATTACTATGAATTCAAAAAGACTAAATACACTTGCAGTACTTTCAATGGAGAAAAAATTCTTTAGTTGGCATCCAGAGTCAAGGAGAGAATTATTTATCTTTTCGTGCAAATTAAAACAAAAATGGATTTCCTTTTTAAATGAATATATTAAACATGAGTTGAAACAATTTAATTTAAAATAAATAAATAATGATTGATTTTGCTCATTTAGGATTTTATCAAGTTTCTGAATAAATTTTTGTTTTATACATGTTGGTTTCCTTTTACAAAAATTTTCTGCGGCTGCACCCCCACTAACTTTGGCTACAAGCAACCATTACTATGGAGTGATTTCACTTAAGTCAATTTGTGTTGTCAAATATTTATTAAAATGTAGCCACAGCTTCAAATACCTTGTTTGATTTGGTTTGGTTTTATTAACATCACATCAGAAGCAACACAAAGGCCATTGGTGACCCAATTCGGTCAAGTAACGAGGCCGACACCTGAGATGGCACCTCCCTCTCCTAACTTCCACAAAACAGTAAATAGCTGGATTATACCTTAAAATTTTTCAAAAATTTAATGACAAGTCAAAATTATTTTCATCACTCGTTTCATCTTTGATAAGAGCACAAGAGAATTTTTTTTTTTTTGAGAAATTAATCCAAACTGAATTTAGTTTAATTAACGTCGCACTAGAAGCAACACGAGGGCTATTGGCGACGGACCTCTTAATTTTGAACCACGGTCAAGTGACGAGGACGACCCCTGAGCCGGCACTCCTCTCTCCTAACTTCCACACCACGCCACGGGAGGACTTTGGGCTCGGACAGATTTAACGTGCATCAGCCCCGGGTACACGGCGGGTATTTAGCGGCCAAGGATCGAAACCGCGATTGAACGAAAACCGCCGGCCACGAATCCGAAGCCATGACCACTAGGCTACTGCGGCCTTTAATCCAAACTGAATTTTAGCTTTAAATGCTTCAGGAGATTTAATTATTTCAGCCAAATGTTTATTATTCCTCTAGAGTTTTAAAATTTAGACTGCTTAATTTTACACATATGTAATTAAAAAAGACAAATACACTTACTAATATTCGTAATTAATTGTTCCAATGAATCACCTTTAGAATTAGGAAATCTTCAAATCTTTTCCTAAAGGTCAAATAATCTATGTACATTTATACCTACTAATTATTTTATAGACTTTTATTTTTTTTCTTCACAATTTGTATTACTCTCTTGTAACTTATATTTCTGTTCAATAATGAAATAAAATATTAAAAGAAAATTATTTGTCCAATTTTATGGCTTAATTAGACCAAAATGTCTTAATTCTAAAGTGTTCCAATCAAGCAGAATCAGTTGTAAAAAAATTTAATAAATCAAAATGAAAGTATTTTTTGAAACAAAGAATTTTTATGAGCTTAATTTAATCCTAATAAAAATAATACAGGTGAAATACAAGGCATGATATAGTACATAATTGATTATACTTTAAAATTCATTTATTTTATAATGTAGGTTGTTAATTATTATACATCAAGTAAATCAATGATTTTATTGAATAACAAAAAAAAAATTTAATTGATACTTCAAGTATTACAAGAAAATAAATTAATTATAGTTTGTAAGTTTTACTTTACACTTAAGCAGAAATTTAAGTACATATCTTCACCAGAATCAATGGAAAAATTCTTATTCTTTAATTGAAATTTGAAAAATATACATATTTAAGTACATGTATATATATGCAATCCTTTTAGAGGAAATCACCAACATTAAAATGTTCAGAAAGTTTTGATAATCCAATATCCTTGTGGAATGGCAACCGATAGGGTGATTTTTAGCTTTGTTTCAACAAATGGCATCAAAATTTTCTTAAGCATCGTTTCCGTAATTCCATTTTTTTTTTTTTTTTTTTGCTATGAACTGAAACAGGCATTTTAGAAATGCAAACTTAAAAACTATAATTAGTGAATGAATGTAAAGTTTATTGGCACAAGAGCCAGATATGGCTATGCTGCGCCAAACAAGATTAAATTGTAGTCTAGACGTGAAGTTGAAAAAAAAAGGTAAAAATGGTTGACAAGAAGGAGGGTCGAAAATAGAGAAGGATCGCTAGGGTATCCCGGGAGTGCGTCACCCGTGTTTACCAAAGACAGTAAACCCCATGGGAAAGAAAAAAAAACTATAATTAGAGACAGCAATCAATCCGAAAACAGTAGCTGCCTATTACTACAACTGTTAAGATATTTATACCATTGATGTAAGGAATTAACCAACATTGACTTCTGTTACAAAGAGTAGGAGCTGATGAAGAAAATAAGAGTAACTGACAAGAACAATTACTAGAATTTTAAAAAGGTAGATGAGAAAAAAATACCAATAGAAAAAAAAAATCCATTATTTCAAATTGATGCAAGTCTATTTTTGAAGCAAAAATTCATGATAGTAACATTATAAGTGAGTGACCATGGATTTTAATGGCGCAAGAGCCAAAGTAGGCTAAGCTGCGCCAAGATGGTAACATTATACCTATGCAGTGAATTTTCATATAATAAGCAAGGAGACAAAGGTATTCTCTTAGTTACACATCTGGGTAAAAGTGCAGTGATGCTATTGAAGAAAAATAATGAATATGTAAAAAAGAGGAGTAAAATCTATTCTGACTGTTGATATGTATATAAAAAAAAGAAGACTTAAAAAAGCTAAATTCACACATGGAACTGCCAATCACTTATCTTCTTTATAAAGATAGAAATCGGGATTAACTTGCAAATCTATGAAAAATGTGATAGTAAGGAAAATGGAAAAAGCATAGAGAAACGACCCATATGTTCATGACAGCTTTGTGCATCGAGTTTGAATACAACAATAATTTTCTATACATTTCTGTTAATTTTTCTAAAAATCCTAATGAGTTGAGATAATTAATTTTATTTTAATCTAGAGATCGAAACATAACTGATGCAACTCAAAAGTATTTTTAAGCCTTCCAATTTTTAGTTGTACAACAGTTTGAAGTTGAATAGCTAATTTTCTTAATTAAGATTTTTTCCTCCTCCATTCATGCCATTAAAATGAACAGAAGGGAAACTTTTGCATTTATTACATTGTTTCATACTATTAGTATGAAACAATGTAATAAATGTAAATGCAGACAGTCTACCAACATATAACCTTTTATTTAATTGAATATATGTGGAAATGCATGTGTTTTGAAGGAGAATTATTTTCTCCAATTTGAAAGGCCATTTTCAATTTCATGTCCAATTTTGCATGATTCATTTAAATGCATTGTTTATTATTTTTAGTTATGTTTATTTTATATTAGCATTTAAGAATTAGCTTTTAGCAATTGTTTTCCAATTAATGATTCACTTTTTTTTATATAAGAGAATTTCAGGGATAAACCAAAAAATTTTAATATTTTTAAGCTGAAATTTTTTTTTTTTTTTGAAAAAATCAAGTATAAAACCTAGAGAGTAGGAGAGAGAAATAAACTAAAAGCTCCAATAGATTGCCAAAAGACACAAGGCAAGGCTTTAACAAAATACTTCTCGATTGTAGAATTTTAAGTTACATTTATCTAATTTTACTGCTGAATTAGTTAATGTGGAATATTTCTTCCTTTTATTTGTGACATCAAACATCTATAAATAGGACTAATGACACACACAAAAAAAATGTCTCAAAATCCAATAGGAGGTACATAGTGCAGTTGTTCCAAAACACTTTGTACTTTTTCAATCAGATATAATATTACGAATTTAGATTTAAAATTACTTTTTACATATTATATTCTTAATCAGTAAAAAAATATTTTCCTGAAATTACTACTCTTTTAAATAAATGAAAACAAAGCTTAAGATATTGGTACCTTTAAATTCACACAAAATTTGCAACAAAGAGATAGAGCTCAAGAAATAATTAGAGATATAAAAAAGAACATTTAAGACTGAATAAGCTTATAATGTAATAATTTATTTAAATTCTTGAAAAGGCATAACTGATGTAAATCAGATTTGTATGTATATATATATATATATATATATATATATATATATATATATATATATTAATAATTTAAGTGAATGTTAAAAATTTTATTATTTTGAGATTTATACACATTAACTCTACATCATTAACTCAAATTTTAAAATCAAATTTTTATTTAAAGATGTAATTAAAGGTATAGAAATAGTTTTTCTAAATGTAAAGTAATATATACATATAATTTATAAATGCTTGAAGCATTTAAATCAAATACGTAAGTAATTATTGATCAATTTAGTACCATTGACACCTATACATGAGATCAAAAGATGCATGAATACCTTAATAATTTATAAATAATATATCTTACTTATAAAACAATATTTTATACTGTTTAGTCATCTTTCAATAAAAGCTTGGTTTAAAAAATTTTTAATTACATTTAATTCTTTTTAATTTGGAAATTTAAGACTAAAAGGCAACTACTTCTGCTATACGTGGGTGCAAAAAATCAAATGAATTAGACATTAAGTGAAACGTCCCTCCCGACCTCCCAAGTCCGTCACTGCTTGAGCACACCATAAAATTGTATTGTCATTGGAGTTATACGAGAGCACAAATTTTTAACTCATTCGGATGGCAGGAAGTGGATTAAAATTCCTGTCAAAAGCAGTCATTTACTTAAATCCAACATTGTTTGAATACATAACAGTATTGTATTTCATCCAAGTTATACATGTATACAAAATTTCAATATCAGATGATTGAAAGCAAGTTAAAATTCAAATACAAATTTTGAAATAAGGTACGGGCCCTCAAAGGATTTCCGAAGTCCGTAACTGCCGGAGCATACCAAACAGTATTGTCATCGAAGTTCTACGTGTAAGCATAATTTCGGCTCGATCGGAAAGCGAGTTAAAATTCGATGACAAATTTTGAAGTCACTTTAGAAAGAAATATAAGAACAAAGCAAGTAACATAAAAATTTGTAAATATGCAGTTATACCACCAATTTGTCGTAATTGAATATCCTATTATCCATTCATGTTATATATATATTGCTCGACAATATATCGTTAAATACTTACAGAATACGGATCAGCAGCAGCCATAACAAGCACCCAATAATAAAAAATACTTGTACAAATCAATGTATCTATTTATTAAACATCTACCGCTTAGTCCAATTCGTATGCAATACTCGATTAAGAGAAATGAAATCACTATTTTACACACAGTTGCCCGAAGTGAAACTAAATTTTTATAAATATTGCATCTATTCACTTCACTTTATGAAAAAGGAAGTGAATGGTTGTTTTGTTGAAGCCACAGCTCTGCAGAGAAGTACCAATACCACATGAATATTTAAGTATTCCAGTTTATTTTAGTTTAGACTTTTTGTTTTTTTCTTTGGAAGTTTCTCAAACTGCACTCAATCAATCGCCACTAGGGTATCCGGGGCTGGGGAGTTTTCTGCTTTGTAGTTTCATTATATAATGTTCCTTTTCTATTTCTTTTCCGTATTTTCTCTCGCCTTTCGGACAGTTATTTGTTTCTTTTTTTTCTTACATGTGACCACAGACGTTTTTTCGAGGAGTGCAGCTTACTGCTTGTTTCTTCTATAGAAAGTTTACAAATGCAAGTTTTTTTTTTTTTTCGCTTTTTTTTTTCTGAACAAGGGGAAGAAATTTTCTCTTTTAAAAATTTTGTTAATGGTAAGAACAATTGTAAAATACCCATTTATTTTGCTTTTATATTATGTTCATTTTTACAGAAAGACTCGAAACGAGTAATTTGGGGAATCTTTACTTTATGGGGTTGAAGATTTTTCCATTTTTATTATTTTCCATTTTTTTTTCTGTTAATAGCTTTTAAAAAAGTAACTTAAAATAAAAGAAAATAGGTTTATCATAATAATCTCATTAGTAAACAGCATTGAAAAATTAGTCTGTAGTTCCAGATAATGAAATCCTTCAAGTGAAGAGGCTGAAAATAAATATCGCTTATAATAAATGCAGAAATTCTTAACGGTCGAATAAGAATTCGACCCCTTGCAGATAGAATTTTCAAAAGAGACGACTATGGAGCGTTTTATCTGATGAAAATTTGATCTAGCAATATTTTACTAAGCAGAGAATAATTTATCATATGAATGAAAAAAATGATAGTAGATTCTAAATTAATCTCCTGTTAACGCATCAAAGTTTAAAAAAATTCCTTTTTAACTAATTTAATTTTTTTTTTCTAAATGTTAAGATTTATCATTTCAATAAACTAATATCTTTAAAAACTACCTCAATGTTGAAAGGGTTTTATGTTCTTTCTTTCTTTTTTATTCTATCATATTAAAAATTATTAGAAAACTACTTATTTCACTTATACATCTCTATGGAATAAATTACATGGACATTTTTTTTCTTCCAAAACTAAAACATCAAACGTTTGAAATCTATATAATATCAGAATTATTTTCGATGAAAAAGAATTTACCTTTTCTTTCAGTGCAATTTATATTTGAATGAATAAAAATAACTAAATTTAAATGCTAAAGAGTTTAATTTACGGTGCACATTTCTCTGAAAAGGAAGGAATGTTCTCAATATCTATTATAATAAATTAAAAGTAATTGGAAGTTCCATAATTAAGTTGAAACAGTAATAAATAATGCAAATCAAATTCACATTCTCCAAATACTATTGCAAAAATTAAAACAAGAGATCCATTCAAAACGTGGACAGATCATATTCATGTATTCTTAATATGTAGAATTTTGTACAAAAAGTTAAACATTAAATTTTTTTTATTTAAAGTTTAAAAAATTCAATATTGTTTTTAAAAAAAATATTGTATTGGCATTAAAGATGAAATATTATATGAACAGGGTAATCGTACAACTTGGAATCTTAAATTATTCACACAAAAAAAACATTTTTTTAAGAAATTACTCTTTTCCCCGTAAAAGCTTTAAAAATTAATACTTTTATCAACATTGGAATTAGATTCGTTAGATCACAAGCAATAAAAAAAATTAAATGAGTTTGGTTACTTTTAGGACTTAAAACAAGAAAAAATGCTAAATGAATTTCTCTTCTTAGAAATGTATGTTAATTACAATTTATTGTAGCATAATATATATAATATCAAATGTCATAATCACTCACAATCAATTATTTCAAATGAAATATCAAAGAATTTAAGTATCCTTGAATTTTGTGGACAGCTTACCTGAATTTTGTGTACAAATAAAATAGAAAAAAAAAAAGGTTAAGATTATTAAATCTGGAAAAAAAATTGCATAATTCGATAAGTTTATAATGAGCAATATTTAATAAAAAATTTTCTTCGTCATATGAAAAATTATATATATCTACATATTTTACAATAAAAAAGGCAATGTTTACCCCATCTGTAAGTTTACTAAACTTAGTTTCTGTTTTGATAGATTGTTATTTTTGACCTACAATAGCTACAACACTTTCCATTTTATTGCCAAAAAAAAAAAAATGCAAATAGGTGCACCCAATTAGTTCATTAATATTCTTATCCTCATATATTCCTATTAATAAAATTAATTTTAAGGGTTTGAAGGTAATCCAGTCATATAAATGCTGATCTCAGATAAAATACAAGAAAAGAACAATCCATTTAATTTGTGTCCAAGTAGGAAAAATTATAGACTTTTACAAGTAGAACTTGACAAATTAATAAACATATAAGAAAAACTTATTTGATTTCTAAGACATTCTTGTTTGATATAAATCAGTTCTTTAATAAAATCAGTTAAATATTTCAAAGTTAAATGTTTGTTATTACTAAATTTTAAATAGTAAATGAAACTCACTTGTATTGAAATAAATACCAAAAATATTTTAATTCTGATTGTTCAAATGAAATGAAGCAACTGTAATAATTGAATGTTTACTTCCTGAGCTGTTAAATGAATATCATTAATTTTCGACACATTATGAAAATTCATGAGACATTTCTTAAGCTAAATGATGAAATGTAACTAACAGAAGCGAAGAATATTTATTCAATTGCAAATTAATTAATGGAAAAAGGAAAAAAAAATTAAGAAATTTATTTCGTTTTGGAGTTCCATTGCAAAAAACTTTCGACAACGGACTTGATAAATCGGAGCAACGGTTAGATGAAGACTCGAATCCTAACTGGAATTCACCTGGCTTCTGTACAACACCACTTAAGGACTTTAAGATCCATTTCATTTAACGTACAGTAATCATCAGAATACGCACCTACGACTCAACTTCAAGGTCGCGATCCTTGAAAGAGATAAAGGCCAGAAAAGAAATTAACATGACGAAACCTATATGTGAAAATCAAGTAAATATAATATTGTTCCTGAAAAATGCAAATTTTTATACTCAAGATTTTATATTATACAAACCTATTATTAAATTAAATCAATATTTAAATAACAAAAAAGAAAACCGAAAAACGTAGGTGTCTGATTTTGAAATATTAATTATTACAAAAAGGAGCAAGAGTTTCTTAAAGTAAATGGAATCCTGAATTTAAAATAATTCGTATATAATCGTATTACATAAGAATTTAATGACAATTAACAAAGATCAACAGCTTTAAACATTTTTACCTTTAGTGTTCCTTTTTTTTCGGAAGGGGAGGGGTAAAAATCTTCCCAATTTGGATCTCCATCAACGTCATCCACAAAAGGAACTTCGTCATCATCACTTAATGCTAAAACAAATAAATGATACATTTGTTTAAAAAAAAGTGTAGCAATCTCGAATAAATTGTAAAAAAATTATGAAATAAAATACCTTCTAGTAATTTTTTATTTGAAGTCTTTGGCATCTTGTCCGAAATGCCTTCGGACACCACTGTTGGAATTCCAATTTTTTTTAACTCGAGGCTTTTTTTTTTCCATATCCTGGAAAACCCCCAAGAGATATCTTCCAAAAATATTTGCACTTTTGCATCCAGAGACTTCATCGTACTAAGTCTCGTTCTTCTACAGAAATGTAATGCCATGTATTGCTTTAAAAAAAAATTTCAGATTGTCTGCTTACTATTACTTTTTGGAAGTGTTTGTTCTCGTATTCTAAAGAATTGATCGTATTAAGTTTATTTATTTTACTAACAAATTCTCCTTTTTTATGATTTGTGCTTTTATGCACAGCGTCATTAAACAATTTATTGACGCTGTGATACTGGGGTGCACTATCCGTGCATATAATCGAAGTCTCTGGATGGCAATACCTGGCAATAAGAAGCCAAAGATTTCTCTCTTTTTTTTTTTCCATCCACAAGAAAAAAAAAGCCCTTCTTTGTCCTCACTGTAAAAAAAAAATTACAATTGTAAAAATATTTGTTTAGGTCTAAAAATAAATAGTTATCCAATCGTTACATACCGACAATATATTCCGACGAGTACAACTTGGGTCATGGTTTGCGTTTTTCTGCCTCTATTATATTTCCTTTTCGTTAGGAAAGTTTCGTCCAAAAAAATTGTCTTATCTACATCAATTTATATTAATTAAACAAAATACATTCTCATGCATAGGGCTCGTTTTAAAGATAATTGCGGTTTTTTACCTGGTCCTCCAAGAAGTTTGTCGTGATGAGATGCTACTATTTTTGTCACTTCTCTCAGACGAGAATAAAAATCGACAATAGTTGGCCAACTCATTTGAGGTTTCCTCTTCTCTTTCGGAACAGATTAAAGTGTTCTAGAACTAAACTCAGTTGCATTTTGGTGACGAAGCAAATTATGAGTAAGAAAACATCAAGAAGATGAATTTTGATGTTTTCAAAAAAGGTATTTGATAATGGGTTAATCTGGAAAAAATTAATATCTGTAAAATAAAACGATTGATAATATCCATTAATAGTAACTGATTAACTTTCTTGCGTTATTATATACAAGAATATGCAGTATAAACGTTGCAACAAAAGTCATTTCGTATTTTAAAAGCCAATAAGGAAAGAAAAATATTTTTTTTAAGAAAAATAATTTTAATTGATAATAAAAAACACTATTCTTGCTTATGAAATTCTACGTGAATTAACTAATATATATACGTTTATGTCATAGGAAATTTTTTGATAAGGTATACTTAGTTTTGAGATATTGCAAATTTTCACCATTTTTTTCAATCGTACTTACATCGGTGCTTGTGAATTAAAATTTGAAATAATACTTTTATAAAATTTACGTTCCTACTTAAACACAAATAAAAAAAAATCTGATACATGCAGTTTTGAATTGAAGTCCAAAAACAGTAGAGTAAGTCTATTTTAAAATTTCTTCTTTGAGTACTATATGAGGATTTCAAAATGCTATAAAAAGGCATAGCTTCGAAATAACAATGCCCCATACATTTAACGTGCACCTTATAAAATTTCTTACTCATAATTTAAAAGTTAACTTAATAATGTGAACAATATATTTTTCAAGTACACACAAACACATATACATACACACACACACACACACACACACATATATATATATATATATATATATAAATTTCCTTTCATACATTCGCTATTTCTTTAAAAAAAAATAACACTACATATGAAAATTTTTACTCATCTTTACACGAATTAAATTAATTTACCTTTCCCGAGCATCCGAATCGATATTCATTCTTACAAATCCATACCGAACCTAATTTTCGACTGGAATCTTTATTTGCTGAAGTCTCACGTCCACAAATGGGACATATTGGAGTCGAAATTCTATCCGGCAATACTCTCGTTTCCGTTAAAATATCTTTAACAGTTTCCTCCTTCAAAGAGCCAATATCAAATAAGATTATATTTTCTAATGAAGGATGCATCTGAAACATTAAGAAAATTACTCGAAATTAAGTTACATTAGTTTTATTGAGAATAACAAATTAAAAAAAGGCGCTTTTATCAAAATTTACATCATATATATTTCTGATTATATTTGTTCAATTAGCTCTATAAAAATGAAAGTAATGATTACACTAATTTAAAACTCGATATAAAAATTTCGTAGCTTTTGCAATGCAAATTTATAACTTGAATAATCATGAATTGCTATCGTATGGAAATTATTCACTATTATTCGGAAAGAAAAGGCTAACATTTCCTGCAAATTTCATACTTAACTCTTAAAATATTGACAGAGAAATGTTTAAATGCATGCTGAAAAAATATAAAAATGTGTAAAAAATACTCAAGATTTAGTAAAACATATGCATTATGGCATATTATAGAAGAATAAGCAGCAAAATTTAACTGGATTCTGATTTGACAATGCTCTGAAAGATGAAATATTGTATAAATACGTAACTTATACAACAATTACTAAACAAGTCAAACGAATAACGATTCAATAACAGTTGTGAATGTCAGATTGAATGAAATGTGCCTCCAGAATATTGAAAGATTTGATAGCGGGGAAACACATTCTTCTGTAAATTGGAACAGTAAAAATATTAAGAATTTAGATACATAAAAAAAAAGTGGAAAAACAATCATGAATAATAAACAATTCCAAAACAATATTAAGTCGCATATCAGTTTTATCAATAATTTATAAAAATGCATCCAAAGTCCTTCTGTCTAGTTTAAAATAATGACTCTTATATTCTTATAACAAACAATAAATTCAACTTTCATTAATTGATATACATACACTCTCAAACTTTTGAAAAAATCTAAACTGCCATGAAAATAATGATTAAAATTTCTAGGCAATTTTTTATAACCCTCATTACAAATCAATCTTTAATAGATATTAATTTATGAAATTGTATTATCAATGGTATATTTTTTTTTTACTAAATCCATCAGAAAAGAAAAATATTCTCAATAAGTTTACCATAAGAATAAAGAATTTTTTATTTATGGTTTGTATTCTATGAAAAATATCTTCAGTTTTTTTTTCTAGATGCGATGTTAATAAAACAAATTAACCAAGTGTATAAAAAGGAGATTTTCGGTTGAAATTGCTATTAACTTACCGCTAAGAGATTTGAATATTTTTAAGAATTAACGGATAATTTCTACTAAAATAAATGATTAAATTTATTCTTCTTGAAGATCGCAGAAATTATTTCGCATAGAAGTTGATAATTTGAAAAAAAAAAAAAAAAAAAAACCGCTCTCTTTCTCTCTTAAATGCACACACACATTTATGAAAAAAATTTGTCTACATACTTAGATTAGTTATTATTATCATAAAATTAGATTAAATCAGAATATATCATTCACTTACTCTTAATTAACGGTAGAATGTCAGTACAGTCTAAATATCAATTAGCTAATACGTAAAGATGCATTTTATTATGAATATACATTGAATATTTTCAAAATATTTACCTAATGATTCAAAAATATGCTCAACAACTTGAAATTCTCTTCTTTTTTCAATTTCAATACACTATTAAGGCGGGAAACAAAGAAATTTTAATATTGCTTGAAATTTTTGAGAATCTGTAAGCAAGAGAAAAAGTTCCGGTTTTCAAAATGCTATATTTTAGGTCTTTACAAGTTACCAACCAATTATCATTCCTCTTGGGGTTTATCATCCAATAGG
>BMAW01098595.1:0-13314 GCA_019974015.1 Nephila pilipes | reverse complement strand
TTTTTTTTTCAGATTACAGAAAAAGAAGAAAAATTTTCAATTGCAAATACCAAACAAAAATAAAAGTATTGGCAAAAAGAATTTGTAAATATATCTAAAATATTATCTTTACCTATAAAAACAGTTAAGAACCATAAAGAAAATGAAATACAACGTTCATCAATTCTGAATTTAGGCTATGACATATAAGCAGGTTAAACCTGTTTCACTGGTACAACAATCCCAATAGAAGAATTTTATAAAGGAATATGGAAATTTCATAAATTGAAAAGAAATTCAAAAATTGACATAGAAAAAGAAAAAATAGAGTAAAAATTATGTAAATGAAACATAACAAAATTGAAAGCAATGAAAACGGGAAAAGAACAATACTAAAATTAATCAACCTGGTTAAGAAATTTTAAAAATTTAAACGAAAATACACCAAGCTTAGCAACAACATTACACAAAATTAACATTTATAAAACAAGATTCTTTTCACTCTTGGTAGTAGAGAAAATGTAGCAATGCCCACTATCAGAGACCTAATGCCCACTCTCAGAATACTAATGCAGAAGAATTTTAAAGACTACAAAAAACAAATTTAAAAACTAGATTTAATAATAAAAAAAAAAAGGTTTAAGAAGATAAAAGAGAAACTATAACTTTTAATTGTTTTATTTTGAATTATTCTTAATAAAATTCAAAAGAAAATCTACCTGCACAAGTAAATTTTTTTAAACTTGTATATGTTAATACAAATATCCTGCCTTAGTCATAAATCTAATATTACACAAAATTTGATTGTAATTCGCATTTCTAAAATTATTCGGACTTAATGAATTTCTAAATAAAAAATACTTTTATAAATCCCCAATGAAAAAAAAAAGAATGTTTCATCATGCATATTATTCAAAATTTTATTATTTTCTATTTTTAAAGAAATATCTAAATAGTACACACCATTTATATCAACATTAGTTTGTAATAAATTTAAATATTCTATTTCATGAGGTAAGAAAGTTACCTTTATTATTAATAATTTGAAAGCGATTAACATCATCAATATATCTAAGCAATCTATATCTATAACAATAAAAAAAAAATTATGAAAAATCTTAAAAAATATTGGCTAGTGCAATTAATTGCATGCCCAACTTGTAGTACACACTCTATAACAAAAAAAAAACGATGCACCAAGAAGGAGTTGTCCGATGGAGACAAAAAATAGCGGATAGAAAAATTATGTGGAGACAAAAAATGCGGATAGAAAAATTATGTATAGAATAGAAAATGATTAAAATTTCAGAAAAATTGAATGATTTTATTTCTGAGTTACGCAATTACGAAGTAAAGCGCTCAATAAAGTTAGGACCCACTTCTAGCCAGGATGCAAGCTGCCACACGTTGTAACATAAACTGATAAAGCTCCCTGATGGTCTCCTGCGGTATTTCTTGCCAAATTTTCTCCAATTGTCGGGCGAGGTAATCAACATTGCCTGGTAGATGCAGTCGTCTTCCCATCTTATTCCAGACATGTTCGATTGGAGAGAGATCTGGCTGGCCAAGGAAGTGTTTGACAAGCTGTAAGACAGTTCATAGCAACACGTGCCGTATGTGGTCTGGTCTTATCTTGCTGGGAAAAAAAGCTAGGGTACTGCAAAAGGAACGGTAGCAAAACGGGTCTCAGAATGTCGTCGATGTACCTCTGTTCTGTAAGTGTGCCTCTAAAGACGGCCAAAGGGGTCCGGCTATCAAGAGAAATGGCCCCCCAGATCATAACTTTTGGTTGGTTATATCTTTAATTAAATAAATACAAATACTCTCTAAAATTTATTAGCATAGAATAATTAATCTTTAATTAAATAAATTATTCTTTTTAATACATAATAAGAAATGCTTTACATATATATATATATAATTAAAATCTTTTTCAAAATTATCTTTATCTTTTCCAAACTTACCTTTCCTTTTAAAATAATTTTACTTGATATTTTTTTCTATTATTACAATAATGAAATTCTTTATAATCATTTAATTTAATACCTAGTAACCATTTTAACTATATAATACTTAACTCATAAGGTATAGTGTCCGATAATTATTAATAAATTAGTTTTCCCCCCTCAAGCTATTTTTGATGAAGAACTATTTTTGATAATACTCATATCAACATTCTGAAAACTATATAAATTAAGCAGCTCAATTTCAACTTTATTATTACTATACAATAATAAAGTTGAAATTGAATTTATTAAAAAATTTTATGCCTAGATTAAATTGATTAACTCTAATATTAATACAATTAGAAGTTTCATCAATGTATTTGTAAATGTAAGATTGAAATTATTTTTAACTTGTATGTGTATAACGAATATAAATACACACTCACGTGTGCGTATGTGTGTGTATGCGTACATGTGTGTGTGCGAGTGTTTGTGTGTAATGGTTTCATTTACACTTAATTCAACTTCCTACTTTTTTTTCTTATTCCTTAACTATCATAGTAACGAGTTGATTTCTTATTTCTTGATATAACTCCAATTCAGTTTTTAATTTATGCAATCACGCGCTCATAAAATCTGCACAGTCAGCTAATCCTATGCTTTCAAATAGTAAGGATAATCCCTATTACACTTTCTGTCAACACCTAAAATTGCTAGAAATCACTCCATCCAATACCAAGTTATATGAAGAAATCCTTGCATATAAATTTCAAGCAATGTAAATTCCCTGCTATTTACTTAAGCTGTCCAGCTGAAACATCACTTCTGGTGCCTTCAAATTGCCAAGACGTAAATATTATATTTTTCAGTGTAGCCAAGAAGGTTGAAACTGCACATCTGACATCATCGAACTTTCAAGATGCAAATATTATCATCATTTTGCTTCATTTATGTAAATGAGTGGACACGCTATATTGATGTAACATTCTCTCTCGCATTTAACATGAAATAAATTCGGGAATCGGTATTATTTTTCTAGATATGACTGTAATAGAAAAAGTGTACCCTTTTTCCATTATATATATATATATATATATATAAACTGCTGTTTGTAGAAAATGCAACACCATGAAGGAATCATCAGAATCAAATGAAATTCGCAGCAAATGTCAATTATAGGATATTATGCAAATTAATAAAGTTTCAGAGCCATCGCGCGTGCGCGGCGCGCGCAGCGCCCTCTGAATTGATGCTGAAAGCGTATAAATAAAGTGCTGTAGCGGGACGTTGAAAAAAGTCTATGATTATTTGTTAGTGGCAAACGTTTAGTGAGACCTGAGTATGCCTCCACGACGGAAGAATAAGAAATTCAAGCAACTTACGGAGTTTGAACGAGGGAGGATAATCGGCCTTCGAGAAGGAGGATTTTCCTATCGCGCAATAGCAGCTCGTATGCAGCGGAACAGTTCCACAGTGATGCGAGTTTGGAAGCAGTGGACCGACGAGCACCGAACAACTCGAAAAACAGGCACTGGACGACAGAAGGTGACGTCAGAGCGCGATGATCGACACCTGCTCCGCATGGCGGTGAATGATCGCACAGCTTCCTCCAGGCAGCTGGCAGCACGTTGGTCTACTGCTACAGGTGTACAATTGTCGGCTTCGTCAATTCGTCGTCGTCTGCTGCGCCGTGGATTGCGTGCAAGGGTGCCTTTATACAGGATTCCCCTCACGGCGAATCATCGACGGCTGCGTCGGCAGTGGGCTCTTGAGCACAGAGACAGGCGAGCTGATTGGCACCAAGTTGTCTTTTCAGATGAATCACGCTTCAATTTGTGGACCCATGATGGCCGTGTTCGTGTTAGACGTTATGCCGGTCAACGCTGCCTTCCTGAGTGTATTATTGAACGACATAGTGGTCGAACACCCGGAGTTATGGTCTGGGGTGCGATTTCGTATCATGGACGATCCAATTTGATACGAATTGAGGGTAATCTCAATAGCAACAGGTACGTCCGTGAAGTGCTACAGCCCGAAGTCGTTCCTTTCCTTCAAGGCATCCCTGGAGCTATCTTTCAGCAGGATAATGCACGCCCACATGTTGCGCGGACTGTTCGAGACTTCTGTTCAGCACAACGCATGCAACTTCTTCCTTGGCCTGCTTATTCACCGGATATGTCGCCTATTGAGCACGTGTGGGATATGGTTGGTCGGCGTCTCGCTCGTGATCCTCGTCCTGCAGTTTCCAAAGACGAACTTTGGTTGCGCCTACAAGCGATATGGAATTCTCTTCCTCAAGCAGATATTCAACATCTGTTTGACTCCATGCCACGTCGTATAGCAGCACTTATTGCAGCGCATGGTGGCTGCACCAAATACTGATTTCGGACGCTTAATTTGTTTCTTTTGTTTTGAAAATTTCATCATTTATTTGTATCAGTACAAGTCGTTTCTGCATTAAATTTCATTTGATTCTGATGATTCTTTCATGGTGTTGCATTTTCTACAAACAGCAGTATATATATATATAATGGAAAAAGGAAATATATATATATATAATGGATATATATATATAATGGAAATTGAAAATACTGCTATTATTAAAAATAGTTTTGAAATTGTCAAAAACATGAAGGAAAAAGAGGTATTCTCTATACATGGATATGATTTTGAAGACCTTTTTAACTCAATAGATATTCAAGATTTTATTAAGGTTCTTGCAATTTTATACAATAAATATCATTTTAATCAAACAATAAAGCAGGAAAAATTCAATACTCTCATTAAACTTGTATTACAAGAGAATTTTATAGTTTTCGGTCAAAATCTCAATAAACAAATTCAGGGTCTCCTTAAGGGAGGTCCAGCTAGTAATTGTCTGGCCAATTTTTATTTACATTTTTATGAATTAAAACAGATTGACAATGATTCTTACTTTCTTTTTCGTTACATAAATGATCTAATTATTTTAGGTAAAACTGAGGATTTTAAACCAAATACTTCATTTTACCCTAATTATCTCAAATTATTAAAAACTAATCTTAATTCAAATACAATAGAATTTTTAGATCTCGATTTGCAAATAGTTGACAATAGACTAATTAGTAATATTTATGATAAAAGAGAGAGATTCGAATTCCATGTAATTAAAATACCTTTTTGGAACAGTAATCTACACAGACCCATTTATAGGAATATTTTATTGGGCTTTTTATTACGTAATAACAAATTAACCACACATAAAATAGACAAGTTTAATAACATTAAAAAATTCTTCAACAACTGTTTGGATCATGATTATCCAATAAATTTCTTAAATACTTATATACATCACAAATATTAAACATCTTTGCGAATCGTGATCCAATTTCAAATCCACCACACAACAATAGGTCCACAAAGTCGGCTTGTTAGTGGTCTAGCCGTGAAGAATTTATTTATTTATTTACATTTACACAGCTTACATTTTTACTCACTCTCTGGACCGTTATACTCCTTTACCATACAACTTATTACCAACCAATTGTTTGCATCCTTTTACATTTTATTACCAATCAAACAATGATTTAAATCTTTTTTCAATTTATATGGTGATGACGTGTTATATTTTTTTCATTTTGAATATGGGATATACATCTTGAAGCTTAAAGAAAATTCCGTCTTACTACTCACATATTTGAATCTTCATTTCTTTGAATTTTGTAAGTAATTTTTATATTTTGATTTGTTGATAATTTTTAGAATTATAGATTTTATTTTTGTAAATTTTATCGTTGAAATTTTTTGCATTTTTTAATCATTGAACTCTTTTGTAATTTGGATTTCCCAATTCAGCCTACCAGGAATTATAGATTTTATTTTTGTAGATTTTATCGCTGAATTTGTTTGCATCTTTTAATCATGAACTCTTTTGCAATTTGGATTTCCTAATTCAACCTACCAAGTCGCAAAGGGGGAAGGTTGGTACCATTAAACTAGTTTAAACCCGCTTAATCGGTCCTCAACCCGATATTGCTTTTTGACTTGCTGGGTTCCATATTTTCATTTATTTTTCTTTCATTGTTACATTTCTTTCTGGATTTTTGTCTTTTTAAATATTTTAAATTATTCTTTCATAAATTTTGAGTATATATATATATATATATATACAATCGAATTTCTATATAACGAACCTCTATATTGCGAATTTTTCTATATAGCGAACTTTTTCCTGGAACCAAGAACATTTCACGATTTTCTTCGTAAAATAACCTCTCTATAGCGAAGTGTATTTTCTTTATAACGAACTTTTTCTTGTGATTATTTTTTTTTTTTTTTTTTGTTCCTATTTTTTTAAGTATTTCTGGACAGTTCAAATTATTCTCCCTTTTTATATGTTCTATGGTGGTTATAAATTTTGAACTGGTTTTTATTGGGTTTCTAATTCCCCGAGAGCAATATAATTCTGGGTGTTTCATCCAGGAAGTGCAACCCTAAACCCCCATTGCCCAGTTCACTAGAAACATCTTCGATATCCCCTTACACCTTCAGTGGAATTGCCTCGTGTCCCCGTGTCCTTGAACTAGTCTCCCATTCATTTATAGCGTTAATCAGTCTTAAGTGTAACTACGTTTCTTGTAGCTCGAAAATGTCAAAACGTAAGTGTGTGAGCATCAAAAAAAATTGATTCTTCAGGAAATGGATAAAGACGTCAAGGAAAAGGATATTGCTTTAAAATCTGATATTCCTCCAAGCAGCTTATCAACAATTATAAAAGATCGAGATAAGCTACAAAATTATGATTCATCGAATTCTTGTTCAAAGCGCTTAAGAACATGTGTCTATGAAGATGTCGACGAGGCAGTTTTGAAGAGGATACACACAATGCGAGATAAAAATGTTCCGATCTCTGGACCTTTCGTAATAGAGAAAACTCTTCAATTTGCGAAAGCATTGGAATACGAACAATTTCTAGGTAGCAATGGATGGCAAGAAAAATTTAAGAAAAGACATGGAATTGTATCAAAAGTACAATCTGGGGAAAGTAAAGATGTTGATGATAATGGTATTAAAAATTGGATAACAGAGACACTGAGTAAAATTTTAAAAGACTATAAGCCAGAAAACTTCTTTAATGCAGATTAGACTGCTTTATTTTTTCAATGCTTGCCTCAAAAAGCATTAACATTCAAAAACGGAAGATGCTTTGGAGGAAAACATAGTAAAGCAAGAATAACTGTTATGTTAGGAGCACATATGACTCGACATCAGAAATTAAAACCACTTGATATAGGAAGAAGCAAAACTCCAAGATGCAAAATCTTTGCAAGTTGATTATAACTTTAGCAAAAAAAATCTTGGATGGCTTCAGAAATTTGTGAACATTGGATTCAAAAGTCGGAAAAACGTATGGTTAAAGAACATCGCAAAATTGCTCTTCTTTTAGATAATTCTCCTGTCCATTTGAACTAAATCAACCCAAAATTGAAAAATGTTACCGTTTTTTACTTGCCACCAAACACCACATAAAAATTGCAGCCAAGGATCAAGGGGTGATAAAAAAAAAATTTAAAGTACACTATCGAGAGAGGATATTGCGAAAAGTTATCACTGCTCTTGAAACCAATCAATCCATGCCAAATATCAATTTACGAGAAAGTATTTCAGAAATTTCGAAAGCGTGGAACTATGACGTTACAGATCGTACCATTCATAACAGTTTTGACAAAACTGGATTCTTTGTCTGCTGTGAGAGTACGGAAGACGAAGACGATATTCCCTTAGAAGAAATGAAAAAATATGGATTCAGCTAAAGGAAAAACAAGAAATTACGGATTATGTGCTGATTGAAGATTCTATTTTTTTTTTTTTTTTATTTTGAAGCTGAAACCTCGAGATCACTAACTGAACCGGATATATTGAACAGTGTGACAAATAAAAACAGTACAACAATGGATTGTAATGAAGACGAATATGAAAATGAAAACGATGATAATGCAAAAATGAATAAACCTTCGTATGATGAAATGATAAATTCATTTAAAACAATTCGACGTCAATTATAGATTGAAGAAAATACGCCTGAAAGGATTTATGGTGCATTGCAAAGATGTGAAGTGTATTATGAAACAAAGCATTTTTTCAAACAAAAAACTCAAACAAAATTAAAAGATTTAATGAGTAATTAAATTTAAGAACACATGTGGTAATGTATGTTAGAATTTCTTGTTATAAAATAATGTATGTGTTTAAAATTACTTATATACTTAAAATTAATTAATTTTAATATAAAATCATTTTCTTAATGTTGAAAATAAAGTGTAATAATTCTAAATAATTCTTTTTTCTTGGCTTCCCGCAGTTTTTTTTTTTTTTTTTGGGTAAGACATATATAAAATAAATAGATATTAAATTATAAAAAGGTGTGAATAATTACTTTATTTCAATAAATAGAGTTTGTGAATTTAAAATTTGTTTCTTGTGGTTTATGAAGTATATTGAAAGATGAACATCTGTATAACTTTTTTTCGGGATTTAGCGACTTCGTTATATAGAGGTCCGACTGATATAAATATTTATTTGAATTCTAAATATTGTATTTTGCTATTGAATACATTTTAAATGTTGCAATTTTCTGCATTACGTTAGTTAAATTTAATGTACGATCTTTAATAAACAGTCAGAAACTCTTAATAACTTTTGCAGTCCTCATCGCTATTAGAAAAAATTGATATCACTGTTAATAACTGAAACAGAACTAATTTATGAAACGACAATGTATTAATTAATTCATTTAATTAACATATTTGTCTAATTTCCAATAAAGAATTTCTCACTTTGGATGCCGATGTTTTCTCGTAAGATTCATTTCTCTTCATGAAATTAGAATAAATATCAAATTTTGTAAAATTGTGCTTGAGAGGCTTTTAATGATGCAAGCTCCATAAATGTTTCATGAATATCTCAAATATTTGATTATATAAAACAAATTCATTCATTAGTTCTCAAGGCATTTTGAACCAAACCGCAAATAATTCCTTCCAATTCTAAGAGCATAAAAAAAGTAGCAGTATTATTAAAAAAAATATGGGAGTTACTAAATACAGTTACGATACAATTTTGGTTAATAACTTATAAAAATTTTAATTTTTTGAATTTTTTCATGTCATAAAACCCTTAAATCTAAATTATGCCTATATCCTGCATTATTTTGAAGATATTCATATTCAAAACTAACCATTTCAAATCGCAGTTTCTCAAGAGGATTTTCAGTAGTTTAGAAATCTTCATTATCGGTCCAGCAGTATTAAGAAATGAGAGATCTGTTCAGACTTGTTTGTGTGAAGTAATCTTGTAAGTGGTATTCCAAATTTTTTTAAACACCTTTTGAACTAATCATAGAATTCAAGCGAAATATTTAGATATAATGCTACATAAACTAGTCCCTATTTTATACTGCTAAGAAATGAGTTTCCATTATGGAAAACTCTATTTTAGAAATTGATTACGGCTCCCGTCTAGCGGTCCTTTTGATTTCGAGAGAGTAATGTTAATCCTTGGAATTTCTTCGACCATTCTCAAATCTTAACTGCTTTATCTATTTGAATCCGCGGTGCAGGGTAGACCAACCTCCTCGCTCTCTGCAACTGGGCACTCTGGAAACGTTCTCGCAACGGTATGTGGTTTACAGTTATCGGCATGTCTTCCCGCCACAATTCTCGCCTAGTTTCGGAGGCTGGCCTTAGTGTTCTGCAATGTAACGTGGTGGTTAGTCACAACCAAAAAAAGATTACGGGTCATGATGGCTTGGTATGCATCTCCATCGCATTAGAAACCCTGGTTGCGCCTCTCAATAATTCAGCAGATCCAGTGAATAGAGGCCACCTGCGTCGATGTGCATCATTTCAAGGCGACTCCGAAAAGACGCTTTTCTGGCGTACTAGAGAGTTTCTGAGACAATTACTGTGGTAAATTTTTTAATCTGTTCTTGTTTTTATGTTTGTATTTGCCTTGCCATTGGAAATAAAAATAATAATTTTAAACGCAATAAAGTGTATAGTGTATCAGAAAGAATAAGAAAATAATGAAGGTTTACTACATTTTCCCTCTTATTTTTGAAAATATTTTAGAATGTGTTTAAAGACTGAAAATCCACAAACGAATCATTGAAATAAGATTAAAAATATTTTTTAAAAATTGGTGGGAAAATGCAAAAAAATGTAGAAACTTTCATTGTTGTTTACTCTTCCGGATGCACTTTACTGCATTCTAATAGATAAAATAGCAAAGATTTGCGAATGGTTTTAGAAGTTCTATAGAATTAACAATACATCCAAAAAATCAAAATACTTGAGGATAGGAGCCTTAAATAAGTGCAAAGTTAATTAATCCAATAATTAAATAAAATCATAAATTAATTCCCTTTGATAAAATAAAATAATCATAAATTAATTCCCTTTGAACCAATAGAAGTGATATTAATTATATCCAGCTCTCTCGTATAATCATTGCGAAAGTAACAAACGGTTCATTTTTAACGACATCCCAAAAATAGAATGTTTGTTTATATATGTGCTTAGTGCGCGCGCGTGTGTGTGTGTGTGTGTGTGGTAGTAATGATAAATAATTACTACCAATTTCTGTAACTAATTATTTATCATTTGATTATTTTCATCAAAGATTGTAGAATGAAACAGTACCTATAAAGTTTGATAAATGTGTATCGCAATATGTATATGCTACTTTAAAAGTTTAAAAGTTCCTAGAAAATTGCCACGAATTTCTAAATAACTGCAACATATTGTTAAGATGATTTCCTCTCTATGAGCGTGTATGGGAGTGAAAATCAAATCCAACTCGGAGGATAATGACAAATGAAGCTTTGTTCACAATCTGTAGGAAGACACACATGTAGCAAAGCGTGGACAATAATAGCACAAATAGGAAAATGCAGGACTTGTACAGACAAGTGACACAGATATATGAAAAAACACTCTTGGAGTTCAGCAACACAAACCATACAAAACAGCACCAACTTATTAATCCTTACTGCGGATAACCTTGCAGTAATGTTCTGCACTGCTAGGGCAGGCTCTGACAAGATCCCGGCAAATACACGCTGCTTTTTCATAAATTCACCTTTCCCTTTGCATCTTTGAATTGCATCTTTCCCTTTCCAAGAGAACCGCCGCAGGAAAGCACCATCTCATTTTTGTAACGATATTTATTTTTCTGCTGCACAAGATTGTTACATAAAATTTTTACCAATCTACTAAAGTCTTAGGAAAAACAGTACCTCACCTGCAAAATAATCTTTATATACGAGAATAATATTACGCATTAAATTAAATCCCGCAAGAATAAAAAAGAGTTCATTTTGTCAAAAGGGTTCATTATAACAAGTAATTTTAAGTGTTATAAATTCTATCAGTATAAACGGCATATTTTGCTCCCACACTTTTAATTTAAATTCATCCTCTAATTTTCTTATACTTATTTTTAATCACGAGCTATATGTGTAATACACCGTACTTTCATTATCAATTGAAAATGTTTTTCTTTTCACCTCAAAAATATCAAGTACATGACACACAGAACACCAATCCAACGTTTCTCTTGACTTTTTTTAAGTTTTCAGAAGTTTAAACTATCAGGATTTTATTCACAATTAAATTCATTATACTTTACTCCTACATTTTTGTCGTGACTTTCCTTTGTTAAAGTTACATTTAAAGTACTTTCCAGTTAATATTTTCAAATAATAAAACGAAAAATGATCATTAGAAATTAACCAACTTCCCGTATTACGGAAAAGAATACCTTGAATTTTGAGGATAATAAATCATTTTGATAGCAAAGAATTAAGTATTCTTCGTCTTGCTCATTCTATATTCATTTACGTCCAGGTTTTTAATACCACTAAATATTAACCGGGATTAAAAATGTGCTTCGAATATCTAACAGTTTCTATAAACAACACTTGTTTACCAGAATTTCCTTACTCAGATACCTATTTTTCAAAAAAGTTAGCAATTAACTTTTAACTCTTTCGTCACATTTAATTACAACAACTTTTCAGGAATTTTCGAAGAGAATTTACAACGAGAACTGGGGTTGGTTCCGCAAAAATAGCAATGTCAAGTCATTACTGGCATAAGATTATTTATAGTCAGCTATATTATCAAGTGATTCGGGTGACACATAAATTGGTATTGTTATTTTAACTTAAGAGTGAAATTTTTGGTGCTAATTAATATTAAATATACAGCCAATTCCATTTGATAATAAGTTGGCTTATAGCCAATAGGCTCTCAAAATCACTATCTACAAATTATTAGAAGCGCTGAGCTAATAATTAATAAGCAGTTCCCAAAAAATTACCAAAATTAGTAGAAAGCTATTTCTTTTAATTTATGTCTGTGTAGAGTAATACGAAGACTATAGCCTCGTGTTAACTCTACACAGTGGAGTGTGTGTGTGTGTGTGTGTGCGTGCGTGCGTGCGTGCGTGCGTGCTAATTACCTTATTATAGATCTAAAATAAACTTAATAATAATAAATTTATCTTATATATGAAGAATTTGATTACTTCGTTAAGTTAGAATTAAAAGAAAAATATATATAAAAATATAATAATATATATAAACACATAAAAGGTATACTACAAGCGATTTTCAGCCATTACTTACGTATATCATTATGAAGATAATTTTTATAGTTTTATTTTGAACATTTAAATTTATTGCAAGTTAATATGAATATAAAAGAATTGAAATATCTAAATATTTATTTATGAAAATAGACATGTTCTCATTCCAGATACATTAAGTTATTTCATTGAACGTTATTTAAGTATTAACATATTCAGAAAATTCATCTTTAACCAAATTTTAAGGAATTTCACAATACTTTAAAAAAACAAAAGGTTCTCAAAAACATTGAAAAGTTTAAGAAAATAAGTTTGAATACCTATTTTCCCATTAATTTTATCAAGAGAAATTAAAAATATAATATTTATAATTTTTGGTTTTTCTTTCTGTGTCAAAAATTAAGTTTTTAAATTGTAATTATTCTTGTATTGATCCTTTGTATATGTTTTTTTTATTTTATTACATATTTCTTTTATTTTGTATTAATTATTTTCCTTTTATTGCTAGTTCTAGGTCTATTTTTGTAATGGCATCATTTTACTCTGATAAATGACAATGCTTTATTTGTTTTCAATGATGGTGTACTATTTGAAGGTTAGTGTTGAAAAATATATTATTATATGGTGAAATTTAGAACTATAAGTTTTAAATTTTAATAAATTTGGATGTTTTAATTTTAGGTTTTTTTTTCTCTGCTGTGCTTTAGGTATGGATATTTTTTTTATTTATATACTTTGATTGCTACTGTTATGTTCATTTGCT
>BMAW01098587.1:235868-249118 GCA_019974015.1 Nephila pilipes | reverse complement strand
CAGAGAGTATAATAGATCTAATTAACTGAATAGGATTCCATTTTTCCATTTGAAAAACTTTAAACACCATCTCAATCCAATGAACATCTATTCAAAGTACTCTCTTAGTGGCTTATGTGAAATCGTATTCCGGCTCAGAGGTTTAACACTCGAGTGAAAATAATAATAAAAGGAATATCGTCTCCGTGATGGGTGAAAAATAAATAAAGAGGCGAGAAATAAAGTATTAAGAGTAGCACAGAACTTTCACACATTCTCGATCTCCATTCCATAAAAATCAGAACCCATCTTCTCAGCACGCTTGGGTTAACGAGACTGTCAACGGATCGGAACCCTTATTTCTTTCATTTTTTTTATTTCTTCTCTTCTACCCTAAATCTTGGATATCCATATGACATGTGTCAAGGTATCTTTCCTTCGGCAGTGGGGTTTACCTCACAACTGCTTTGGTATAACTAACCAAGTGTTCGTGGAACTCGATTTGAGGTGATTGATTGTAGAACAAAAATGTAATTATTCAAAATTTGGAATCGTTTTTGTTTAATATAAACATAATTATACTGACATCTTTGATGCTACCATTTTCAATTTTAATGATAATGAGAAATCGAAATGCAAATTCCTTGATAAATGTTTTTTTTTTTCCTTTTCATTTCTGTTTTTAGGATTAAATGAAATAAATTAATATGAATTGATAAATCATTTAACAGGTTTTCAACTATATAAGCTGCTTAGTAAAAGTAGAATCACTTTTTCATACATAAATACATGGAACTAGTTACAGATTTTTTTTGTTAAAATAATAATATGTATACAGAAGTAAATCTTAAATTTTTACTTTAACAAAATTAAACTTTAATATTATATTTCCAGCATCAATTTTTATCAATTGTGCAAATTAAAATGAAGATTTATTTTCACGTTTCAGAATATAATTAGATGGAATAGTTTTGTAAATTGTTCTTTTCCTGAAACAATAAAAATAACTTATTAGCAAATGTTGAAGTAACGTAGATTTTATTTGTGAATATATTCAAATGATGCATTAATGTACTAACATTATTTATGCAGGTGATTTAATTTCAGACTATAGTTAATGCTTTAAATTTCTCTTTTTTTCTTATATTGAAGAATAAGGAATGTTTTAATTGAAATATTCTTAAAAATTTTAATAGGATGATGTGCAGCTGCTCGAGAAGTCTAGCTTAATTCAAAAATTTTACTGCGGGACAAAAGGAATAGTTTAGAAATTGGAAAAAAAATAATTTCAACTAACACAAATATCAAAATGGTTTTGATCCTTTTTTCTCTCAAAATCCATTCAAGAAAGAAATAAAATTAAGAAATTAAAAAAAAGTGTATCAAAGTAACTGATACATTAAGATGCTACAATATTTGTATTTTTTGATTTGTTGTTAAACTTAAAGGGTACTTTGTTGATTCCCCAGATGAAATTTATTTATGATAATTCAATAAATAAAAAAAGTGAAATTTAAAATCATAAATAAAAGTGCGACTGCATTCAGAAAAATATCTTTAGTCGCATTTTCCTCAAATTAAATTTTTTAAGGATTCTGGTACACTTTTCTTAAAATCTACTTGTTCTATAGTGCAGATATTTTCACATTATAAAAGGAAGCTATTTATATAGAATGAGCTTATTTGAATGATAAATTAATAAACACAGGAGCCTTTTAGAAACAGTTTAGTACTTGAATTAAAATTAAGAAATATAGGAGTCATAAAATGTAATTTTTTGAAAATCTTATTAAATTAAATTTTTAAAATTATTATTATGTTTGTGATAAGGAATGTTATGTTTATAAGGTTTCGGAAAACATATACACTTATAAATGTAATGAGCATTATGCAAGATGTACCAAAAAGTATGTACACGACTGACGAAAATATATTCAGCTATTGGTTACTTATTGCTCAAGCAGTATTATTTATACATAAATATGTAATTTTATACAGATAAACTGCTGCATAAGAATATGAATATCTCAGTGTTGAAATCAGATTTCTATTGCTTTGACGTAAATAAATGCGACGATTTTTTAATTTTTGTACATCACATACACATTTGTCTTTGTTGAAGACATCTCAGTTTCATTAAACCTCATATCGATAAATGGCCTTATTTTCTTTTTGTCTTTCAAGCCTACAGAATTTTATCTAAATTTCGGCAATTTTTGAGTTCCTGTTTGCAAAAGAAAAACAAAAAAAAATATATAAATTAAAATACAAAGATGTATTTTAAACAAGGACTTTAACATACTGAAATATTTTTAATCACAAAGTCAGTTGTGAGGGTCGTTTCATATTTCCATGTCTCAAACCTCTTAAGGCTCACGGACATTTATTCAATGTATTTCCTGCTATTGTGCGTAGCATAATAGTTATAGGCTTGCAAAACCCTTTTGTAAACAAGACAGCTTTAAGATAATTTTTTTTTAATTTAAGAGCAAAATTAGTTATATGCAAATATAACATTGCAAAAAAGCTACAATAAATTATTAATAATATTAGCAACTTATTTCCCGTAATTATTTCATGTTCAAATAATTATACAATTTTTGTTCCATAAATCATTTATATAAAAATATCTATTAATTTCAGTTAAAAAATATCAACTTTTTTTAAGGATATGTAATAATACTTACATAACATTTAATGTATTCTTAAGAATTCAACAATGAAAGTTAATCACTTTCCCTCAAGAAACCAAATGAAGGCAATAACTTGAAATCTATCATCAAGGATGAAAAATTTACGAACACTAATTTTTTCAAAATAATTAACTTACACAAAAATAATTAATAATTTGCTAAAATATTCAGTATTTTTATGTGCTTATGTCAATAAGGAATTAAACAGAAAAATTTCACTAATATCGATTAATGTTAATGCTTTGAATTTTTCGCTGAGTTCTATAAGATTAACTTAGGCAAAATACTATAAAATGGAACTTAAGAAATTTAGTATTCACTAAAAAAATCCGCTTTGAAATAATTAATGCAGTATAAACAATTATAACTTCTTAATGTTTTTGTATTACGTTTTAATTAAGAAATATATTATTCCTCAATAGAAAGTATTTTAATTTAAATAACTAGTAATTTGTTTTCCATTCATTTAAATTGCTCAAAATAAGGGAGAAATACATAAATTAGCAAAAACATATATTTCGACAAATTTTGATCTCGAATATTGTTTAAGAGAAACTCTTTAAACACACTTTTTTAATAAAATAAAATGTATAATGGTTGTTACTAACTTTTTGTGTTTCTAACTTCCCATTGCTTTGAAATATATTGGCTTGGAAATTCTAACTTTTCCACGCTTTTACTTGCCTGTCAAAAGAAATATTCTGTTTTTGCTTTTCTTTTACAAATGACAAAATGGCAAGAAATATGATAAAGAAAACAAAATGTATGTGTATAGAATCCTTTAAGCAACGTCATTTATAATAGCTTTTATACAGAATAGTACGTTCGAAGTTTCGTTTAAGCTTTTCTTTTCAATCAATATGGCACCTAAAATGTCAAGGATGAAGCAGGTTTTCTGTTATTTTGTAGGAGAATAAGGATAAACATATTTTAAAAAAATCTATAGTTGACTACAATGTTCCAATTGAACTATAGAATTATTTTTAAAAATCTGGTTAAAAATCAGGTAAATAAAATATAGTTTATACAAGGATTTTCTTAGAAAAATATTTTCATCCCCAAGTTTCTTAAATAATCAAGTCCATAATATCATAGATAAAACAATTTCATAATGTGTTCCATATAAAAATCCAAAAATAATGCAATAAACTGCACACAATGAGCATAATTTGTCTCTATGTATTACTTTCGTAAGTTTGTAAGCGTATTTTGCGAAATTCTTAAAATTTTATAATCGTTGTCGTTTCATATTATTTACTTTCAACATTTTATATAATTGGTGAGAGCTTCCAGTTTAGAATAAAAACAATCGCTGTCTCCCTGACAAAATAACAAAAATGTATTATTTACGAAACAAGAGGAGTTTCTTAGAGAGCGAGAGAGAAAAGCCAACTTTGCACAGAACAATATGAACTAACAAAAGTTTACAACAGTGAAAGTTACTATTAATAATAACATTTGTGCGAGTAATACGATAAAAAGGTAATCTTAAAGACGCTAGAGGATTAATTGTTTAGAGCTCAAACTAAGCATTTCGACATAGCTTTTAACTAAAAACACGTGACTTAGCTTACCTCTGACTCTAAGAATAGACATTCTCCAGAGAAGTTCAAATTTCTCAAAAATAACATAGTCACAACATTCAATCAATTCAATGTGGCTGTGGTAGCCTAGTGTTTAAGGCATCAGTCTTGCGGCCGGCGGTTTCAATGTGTCGTGGGTTCGAGCCTTGATCCCACAAAATACCGGGGCTGATGCACGTTAAATTTGTCGGGGTCCAAAGTCCTCCCATAGGCGTGATGTGGAAATTAGGAGGGGGGGTGTCAGCTCAGATTTCGTCCTTGTCACTTGAGCGAGGTTCAAAATTACGAGGTCCATCATCAATATCCATAGAATTGCTTCTAGTGCGACGTTAATAAAACCAAACCAAAATTAAACAATTCAATATGGAAAATTAATTTCAAACTTAAGAACAAAAATTATCTCTTTGCTATTAACGTTTCAATTTCACAAGATTCTCCTAAAAATTCATTCTAAATTGAGGCACCAAAATGAGACATATATCCTTTTTAATTGGAAAATATTCTACACCTGATGCTTTATATTTGAAAATTTTTTAAATATATTTACACTAATGTATATGAAACGTTTGTAAATAGAGCATTTACACTAATTATATATATATATATTTATATAATTCAATTTTATTGAAATAGATTAAAACAAAAAAAACTTTATAGTTTTTCGATGAGAATGTGGCACAAAAAATGTAATAACGATTGATGTAAAAATAAATTATTTTTTTCAAGTTAGAAGATTTCAGCAATACAGAAAATAAATTTCTGAGTCATCCTCTTGTTTTGAAAAAAAATTATTTTCATAGTGTGAAGAAATTTCATTACTATTTCTAAATTTATTATACAGTTTAATTATTTTGAATTTCTTACTTCACAAATTATACTTTTCTGTGAAAACAATTTCTTTATTTTTAGATTCAATATGCTGCTGCACCTGTTGAATTATGTTTTTTCTTGTATGACTCTCCATTTTTTACAGTTGAATTTATAATTTTTTAATTTTGTATTTAACTTCGACTTAATCTAAAAAGTATGTTATAACTCTTTAAATTATTATGAGGGTTTCTATGATGATTTGAAGAAAATACGAAACTTAATTTAAAATAGATAATAAATTGCAAATTAATTTCTGCTTAAAATGGTTTTTTACCATACGAAAATGTTTATTAATATCATTCTTAGAAGGAACTCGAAGCTATTGGACCCTAATTTGTGACTCAATGAAATAACTCGAGGAAACCTGCTGATACCTTTCCTTGTCAAACCTCATCAATACACTAACGGGTATCTTAATAAGTGTTATGAGAATAGATATAACACATGATCAATAAGTCCTGAGACTAACCAGAGATAAACGTTCGTAGTAAACCAGTAACCAAGTCTTTCTAGAGTACGAACCTTCGAAACGTGTCGTGCAGTAAGTCGGATCGACCAGCAGCTGAGTAAAGTTTTGTAGTTTGTTTAAAAAATGGAAAAACCGAGTTTCAATTCTGATAAAACATTGTTTTTTTAATGGTAAAAACACCGTGCTGTGTAATGATTGAAAATGTGTTACCCGGACTTTGTCCATCAAAAGCAAACGATTTGTCGGTGGTTTGGTTGAGTTGAAACAAAATGTACCGATGTCAATGACGCGGAACGCTCGGGTAGGGAAGCCGTTACACCGAAAATGTGAGTGAACTTTACAAAAAATTATAATGGAAAGATCAAAGTGAAGCCCGATTGCTGAGATGGTCATTGTGATATCATATGGTGTATTTACTATCCTCATGAAAACTGAGCATGAAAAGGTTTTTCCGTGGTGCCGCGATTGCTTGATGGAACAAAACAGCAACGAGTCGATGATTCAGAAAGCTGTTTATCGCTATTTACCGTGTTTTTTTGGTACGTTACGACCTCATGGATGAAAGACATGGATACATCACTACACCCAGGTATCGAAGCGGCAGTGGCGCACAGCTGGCGAAAGGCGTCCGGAAGGTCCGAAAACGCAGCAGTCATTGGCAAAGTCATGGCGGCCACGGACAGCATGGCGTGATTTTCATTGACTACCTCGAAAAAGGTAAAATCGATCAACAGTAACATTATATTGACTTGCTGGTGCGTTTGAAGGAGAAAATCAAAAAAAAAAAAAAACGACCGCAGAGAAAAAAAATCATTTTCACCAAGACAATGCACCCTGCCACAAGTCGTGATGAAAGTAATGGCAAAATTAACAACTGAATTGGGCTTTGATCTGCTTCCCCACCCCCCATACTTCAGATTTATACTCCAGCACTACTTTCTGGCTTTGCTGATCTTAAAAAAATGTCTGGTAGGGAAAGAGGATTTGGCTCAAATGAGGCAAGGTCATCGCTGAAACTGAAGCTTATTTGAAGCGAAGATAATTTTTTATAAACATGGTATGCACTGGAAAAGTGTTGAATCGATTGTATCGTCTTCTAAAAGGTGATTATTATGTTGATGAATAAAAAAATTTTGCAAAAAAATGTTGTTTTCACGTAGTCTCGACCTCTAGTTGGATCCATTTGTTACTATATGGTAAGACCTTGTAACAGGACTGAACCTTTATCTCTGTTAGAAAAGCTCAATTAGTGAATCCATGATCACTACCCTAAAATTCATAGAAATTTTATAAAGGAAAAATATTTATGATAACATTGGTTAAGGTTTCGAATTTCATCAAAGTTATTAAATTATAATACTTTTTATTTAGTATTTGTTGTAAAGGAAACATAATTTTAGAAAATGATAATAATAATAAAAGAGACAGAGGTGAGAATCTTGAAAATACCCAAATATAAATCATATATGGTAGAAATATTATCAAACAAAATTTTCCAAAAGAAACTTGAAAATGAAAGTTTTTTTTTGCAACAAACAATTTATAATAATAATAAAATATTTTGCGTCTTATAATCATATAAAAGTAGAATTTTATTTTCATTTAAATTTTATAAAGGAAGGTTTTATTTCATTTACTAATGTCTTATTTGAAATTGTAATGATTGTGACATATTCTCTCTATGCATATATATATTTCAAGCGCAAAAGTAAAGTATTAGAGTGATTTTAAAAGAAGGCTACAAAAAATAAGCACAAAAGGAAGTATAATTTCAATCAACAGATCGCATATAGCAGTCAGAATTTGAAATCGAATTCAAACAGCCATTATAATATATTATAGTAAAAATATTGGAAACCTTTTTTAACTGATAGATGAATTCAAGTGGATTTTAAAAAAAATACTTATAATCAAATTACAAATAATTTTTAATACCACAAAATTGATATAATTAATATTTAGCAAATTAAATTACTGACAAAATTCAAGATGACTTTTCAAATATAAGAAGAAGAGTTTATTAAAGTATATTTTTTCGATTTATTTTAAATCGCCATTGCTTAACATATATCCTTGTTTTCTAAAGCATTCTAAAAAAAAAAACCTCGCTCATGCTAAACATTGTTATTTTGATAAACACCAGAATAAACGTTTGATTCAAAATGAATTCAACAAAACTTCAATTATCTAGCGAAGGAAATTAGGAATTCTCGAAGTAATGGTGTAGTTCCTCTCACTACAAAAGAAGGGACGTACATTTCGAAACATCCCAGAAATGATTTTTTCCCCATTAATGTACCGTTATTATTTATTAAATATCATTCATAATTCTAGAAAATTAATTAAAATTCCAAACTATTTACTGTAAAGATTTTTGATCAAAAAAAATAAGCAATCAGGTGTGTTTCTGAAAATCTGCGTACAGAATGTTACAGTCAAGTAATTCTCTTTATTTTAATTCAAATTCTAATCAATTAGTGATATAGAGAAAAGAACTTAACAAGGGAATTAAACCCATAACAACAGAGATTTGTATGCGTATTTAGATGGTGAAAGATTTAATTTCTGCTGTTTTCGTGTACAATATGATTTTGTGCGCTGAAGAATTGAGTTTTACATTTGATTAATAACGCCGAATGACCTTATATCTCTAATTTCTGAAGTCGCTTTGGATACTAATTGATTTTAATTCTGATGATAATTGGATTTAAGAGATATTTCAAATTCTTGGATTTATCCCTGACTGGAGCTTTCTGAGAGGGTCTTCAGCCGGAAAAACTCTCTGTCATTTCTACTCTAATTTTGTATTTCATCTCAATAAATACACTGATCTCTTTAAAGTTAAAAAACTGATAGGGCTAATTCAAAGAGTATCAGAATAAAGGCTCTCACGGTGAAATCATAAATAACCGTGAACGAGTAACAATAATTTTACAGGTGTACGCAGGGAAAATTTGATTAGTCTTAATTTCTAAGTAAGACGTAAAAAATGCTACAGTTATGGAATTAAGTTGACTATGTTTCTCAGACAGAGGGTAATACACTAAACTTTTGGTTAATTATTACTAAAAAAACCAGAGAAGTTACAATTTGACATGGAATATCAAAATCTGAATAATTCGAAGAACAAAATGATCTAATTTGTATATAGTTCTTTATTTTACATGCTTGACAATTGGTTATCTAATTGAATTCATTTTAACTGAAATTAAAGATTTTATTCATAGTGTTAATAAAATGTATAAGTATGATATTTATAACACAAACACATTTTTAATACTGTCAAATATATTCTGTAATAATGGCTATGAATAGTTACAGTATATCTATTCACCAACAGTTTAAGATATGTTTATATAATGATTTTGGACTCAATAGACCTTTTTTGGAACCTGTTGAATAATTTCACGATGATTTAATTTGTATTATAACTTATCTAAATTTTTGAATATATATTATATATGTTTCAACAAAACAAGATTTGTCGACTAAATATCAATCGTACCGCTTCACTGTAAGACTACTCTTTCAGATTCTCTTATATAAATTTGAATTTACTTTTGTTGAAAAATATTAATATGGTTAAAAAAAAAGTAATAATAGAAAAAGAGATGTGCTAAAGCAAACTTTAAAAAAGAAGGAGTAATTTCGTAATATGAAAGACTTGTACTTAACAATCTAGTGACCTTATTTAACACAATTAAACGTTAGTTTTAATAAAATGAACGGGACATAAATATATTCGATCACAGTAATATAATTTTTATTGTCTTATTTTAAAACTACAATGATACTCAATTTTATTGCAGGCTGTCTCAGTTATAATGTCAAAGTTCATGATTTTTGAGCTGATGAAAATTCATTTATTTCATTATTTTTTATTTTAAACTTTTTTAAAAACTGGTTATCTTTTATGGAAAAAGCATATCATGTAAAATGAAAGTAATTATACTTTAACCTAAAGAATATAAATTAACAGATAATAGAAACATCCATAGCAATAAGAAGTACACCGATGTTTTTTATTTAAGTTAGCAAAAAGTAATCTGCAATTTTACATAGGAAATTAATGATCTTTAATTCTGTAGTGTTAGTTTAATTCCATCTATTTCTATTGAAATGTTCTGGTGATTTCTTCGTAAAGATAAAATAAAAGTTCCATTTTACAAACATTTTCTTTGTCTCCAGTATAATTGTTTTGTAGTATTATTAATTCCTTATACCTTTTATAACAACCAATATATTCTGTAAGTGCAATAAGAATAAAAAGTCATGCAAAAGTCAGACATGTTTTTTTACTATTAAATCCCTTGATTAAATGCTTTTTTTCATTATTTTATTGTTTAATAATCTACATACTCTGCCCAGTTACAGACTATATTAACAGATCCATTATAAAGCTCTGGATTACTTCAATCATGGAAACATACTGCTCAACAGAAAAGGAATTGAGTACACTTATATCAATCTGCAATTTATTTTTTCACTTTTTGAATATCTCATAATTAATATATTTGCTTTCTCTCTAGTTAAACTCTTCAACACGCTTTACATATGTACACAATAGCCATCACACACACAAGTCATCATTGTCACACATACAACAACAGCACTACACAACACACACACTAACATACAGCAACATCATAATATATATATATATATATATATATATAACCAACTACCTATTAAGTGTGGCAGATTTAATGTTAATTTAATGATTTTAGAATTAATGTATTTAAATTTAAATTTTGTATATAGCCGTGATTTCCATTAGTATACTAACCTGATAGTATACAACTGAAATCGCAGGTTTTAGTTCTTAACCTCTTCCATCTTCATCAAGAATTCTGGCCACTTTGATGACGATCTTATTTGGTTCGATGTCCTATTTCTCTTTAACCTCTCATTTCAATCACCAAGTATATCTAAACTTGAAAATTAAAAAAAAATTATCTAAACAACTCCTTCTCATTAATTCATCACTAACGTTATAAATGTAATCTAAACTCGAAGTTCTTACCATTGAATGTCATACTAATAACAGCATAAGTCACGTTATTTTATTGGAAAGGATTTCATTTAACGCCATAATACTTGCTTATATGCTATATATACTAGTCTTTAATAGAAGTATATATCATTGGTTTTTTATATTTGTTCGGCTTAGTATATTTTCAAATACTCTAAAGTTTTGATTAGTGTGAGAGATATTTTTAGTTTTTTAAACCTCTGTTGACTAATCATAAGTAATTTAGTAATTATATAATATAATTAATAAAATAGAAAATTAAAGAATTTCTCTTATAGTTTTCTAAAGATTTTGTAATTCTTCTGCTGTGTGTTATTAAAACTGTTTATTTTACATTTTGGTATATTAACTTCTGAAATGTAAGTTTCTTCTACTCTGCTTGACAGTAATATTCAAAATATGACCTGTTTCAGTTAAATCTAATTATAATTTTTGGCAACTTGAATGCAATGAGAAAATTCTAGTTCTACATGTAGTTTTCATCACATAAAAAAATTCTTGATATCATTATTTTAAAGAAAACAGAAACATTTTTGTAATTTAGTTATTAATATTAAGTCTCAATTATTACCTTATAATTGTATTTTTAAAGCCTATTGTCATCGTTAATATATAAATGTGATTCTTATGTTGACCTCGTCCTTTTCATCAAAGACACTTTTTTAATATAGCATAATCTTTAAGAGAAAATCCGTTTTAACTACATATCTATCTTTTATATGAAATAGATATAATGTTGTTAGTTCTTCAAACATAGAGATGTATCCAAAGAGGAAACTTTAAACAAAAAACAACTTAAACAATAGAGAGAAATCATTGTAGGTCGTATAAATCGTACTTAGAAATATTATCAAATCAAATCTGATAAGTCAACGGTTAAATATTAAACTTACATAAAAATAATGATTGCTTATCAGAATGTAAACGGTTACTGGAAAACAAACAAGGTATTATCACTATGATGTCATATTCAACTAATGGAGTGCTTTCAAATGTTCTAAATTAGTAATGAAAAGGCCACAAAAAAGACACATTCTGATCAATTATTCTGCATCATTTTTGACGCTATCCAAAAAAACTATTTTAGGTGACAACAAAATTTTCTTTGAGTTATTCATGAACATACATTCAAAGTTTATAAATAATTATCACTGGAAGACAATACTTTAGTAGATTCCATTGTTGAGTTTTAATTAAGTTGTGTACCACTTTTCATTCATTATTTTAAGACTAAAGATTTTCGAAGAAGAATAAAATTCTACAATAACATGCCGTTTCAAACCCAATCAGAGTCGACTTGCTTAATATTGAATTACAAAAATGTACTAATTTATGTTCGTTTCTGTGCAATATGAAATAACCAGATTTTATAAAATATCATTTTTTATGGCATAAACGTGATAATTGTTTTGTATTGGATTAAACTCAACTTTATTTCGCCTTTCTAGAACTCAATTTAAAATATCAACACGAATTTCAATTTCTATTGTGTCAATTATACAAATGACATAGTTGTTTCTCCTTTATACCTTAGTAGGACTTAGTATTTTTCCCTATCCCGTAATGGAAAAGTGTAAAATTTTAAATTAATAACTTCGCAATCGATTAATATCAAAACCCGAGTCTCAATTTTCTGTACCAAGATTTATTTTATTTTACAGTTATGTTGGGATGTTAAAAGGAAAAATTAAACTAAGATGACAAATATTCAGAATCTTCAAGAAAGTTTAAACAGCAAAATATTAGATAGAAAGCAAATATTTCTGATCAAATAAAATATTTACTAGCAATATAAGTGTGACAAGATATGATGAGAGATATGTAAGCTAAGGTTTGTGAGGTCCAATAAATGGTTCCTCGTTATTACATCAGTAATATTTAATTAACTTTAATCATTAGTTTTCGCCAAAGATATCAAAGCCTCTTTATTTATTTTGAATTGTCATATATTTTTAAAATAAGAAACCAGAAAGTCGTTCTTTTGAACAAATATAATATTACAGGTCTTAGTTTCCTAACTTTAGAATACCGGTTACTACTACGTTTCGGTGCAAAATTCGAAATAAATTCATTCCAGAAAAAAAACCGTTGCTTAAATTTTAGTAGAAAATTATGATATTGGAAATCTTATAAAAAATGCATTATATTTTTTTCAGAGAGAGGAAATTCAGATATATTAATTTATGTGGTGTAACATATGTTTTTCGATTATGTTTCATTCCTCAAATCTGTGTGGATAGATTCTTTAATGTGCTCATATTATTCGTGAACATTGATTAGAATAAATGAGAGAAAAATATTTTGTTTACTTAAAGCGTAAATGAGGCTTTATATACAATTATAAAAATCTTTTTTTTTTCCTTGTCAAATGATAATGACGTGAATTAATGAAGATTACGTAAAATTGGAAATTATTATCTTAAATTATATCACAAAGTTAAATCAATTGAGGATCGTTTTAAGTTATATTCTTTCTATAAAGCATATTATAGAAATCATCAATAAATGGAAAATGTATGTAAGCGGATTATTAGTGTATTTTAATTAAAATTACTTGTTCTTTCAATTACTAAAAGAATCACTTTGAAGAGTTCAGCAATACGTAACTGAAACGTGAAGCAACA